>CAXARO010000699.1:0-43814 GCA_963971305.1 Arcuatula senhousia
TAACGGTCAGTTCCGGAAAAGGAGGACAAAACAAACCCATTTACATATGGCTACACAATCTAAAATGATTTTTTTTCTATCTTAATCAGGTCGAAGAATCTAACTTTAAAGGAAAGTGTTTACATCAAACTTTTGACCAATGGTTTAAGAGAGAATATAAATAACTACGATCATCAACACGTGCTTTTTGAGAAATAATTTAACAAAAACTGACTCGCTAAACAAATTTTAAAAATGAGCGGTGAAAAAAATAGTTTGCATCAAGACCAGATGAAAAATTATAGTATAAAGGACACCAATTTTTCCCCGAGGAGCATTGACCAGTAGGGAGATATTAGTGTTATTTTCTACTTTGTTATTGTGCGTTGACCAATGAACCAAATGAAATAGAAGTCAAAATGTGGAACATAACATTACTTTATAAGGAGAGTTTGCCAAATAATAAATGTTTAAAACCAAAACTTTTCAAAAAAATGTGAGCGAGGAAGTTAAAGAAAATATGTTTATGTTGAGAACTTTAGTACAAAAACTTCGAATTTTTTTTACTAATTTTACTATTTTTGTCCCATTTCAAAGGTTTTTTGTTTTTTTTTAATTGATTGATTGATAGGTCAAATAAAATCTAGATGACTCGACCTGTTAATAATGAATTATAAACACAATTAAAGCGCAGTCTATTCTCTGCATTGGTCTTCAAATTAACAAAACAAACTTTATGCCTCGTTCGTTCATCCATTGTCTGCATTTATCTGATGAAAAGCCAGTGCATTAATTGTATGATGTTTTGTTCTGTCTTTTCAATTTTATCTGCCTGGGTTAGATTAATATTTAATTGTACCACATTTTCGGAAAAGCTTCATCGTGCGTCGTACATTCAATTATGGCCTGTATATGTCTCACAAAAAGCTTTTGCGCATTCCGTTTTGTTCTTGATTTTTCGCACAAAATTATACATTGTATGTCATTTAAACATTGCTAAACTGATAAAATCTTTTAAATAATTGATTGGTCAATAAGTGCAATATGATATTTGCATTGTAAATATTGGTAAGTATACATCGAATGTAGACTTGGTATTCGTTGAATTATTTATATGCACTTTACAATTAATGATTTTTTGTATATATAATCAAAACCAGGGTTAACACTAAAGTATGCCACGCCTGCCGGCACCACCAGAAACAATAATACTTTCTTACTTCCACTTTATTTTGAATTTTTAAGGATTTTCAATTTCTGAGATCAAAGGTGTTTATAGAACTTAAACATTACTAATATATCCATTACAAATAATCAAAGTCACTCAACCAGAATGTCAAGGTCAAGGTTAATAGATGGGGAGAGGATGCAACTGTGCTAAGCTACTACTGGGACTTAGGCATAATCAAGTTTCATCAACCTAGGATTTATAGTTCTTGAGAAATGGAGGAGCTCGCAAAATCTTACAATTGCTAATACATGTATGGAAAATTGTAAAAGTCACTCAACCGGAAAATCAAGGTCAAGGTCAATAGATGGGGATGCAGCTTTACTAAGCTACTACTGGGGCATATGCATACAACGTTTCATCAACCTAGGACCTTTAGTTCTTAACATATGGAGGTGCTCGCAAAACCTTACCATTGCTTTTAAATGTATTGAAAATTGTCAAAGTCACTCAACCAGAAAATTAAGGTCAAGGTCAATAGAGAGGGTGCAGCTTTGCTAAGCTACTACTGCGGCATATGCGTAATAGGTTCCATCAACCTAGGACTTATTTATAGTTCTTGAGATATAGAGTTGCTCATAAAATCGTACCCAAAAAGTTAACGCCACCGCCGCCGGTAAAGTAACACCTATGTCCCGCTTTGCTTCGCAGGCGAGACAAAAATATACGACCCAAAAAGATTTTAATAAATAAGCACCTAACACAAGTGATTTTCCTTTTCGTTTTTCGTTTTTCAAAATTTTTTTTCAAATTTTTTTTTTCGATTTTTATTTTATTTTTTTTTTCTTAGATTTTGATTAGGAAAATGACCCATTTTCCTTTTCGTTTTTCATTTTCCTTTTCGATTTTGAATAGGAAAATGATTCATTTTCCTTTTTGTTATTCATTTTCCTTTTCGTTTTTCGTTTTCCTTTTCGATTTTGAATAGGAAAATGGCCCATTTTCCTTTTCGTTATTCATTCTCCTTTTCAATTTTTTTTTTCGATTTTATTTTTTTTTTTCGATTTTGAATAGGAAAATGACCCATTTTCCTTTTCGTTTTTCATTTTCCTTTTCGATTTTGAATAGGAAAATGACTCATTTTCCTTTTTGTTATTCATTTTCCTTTTCGTTTTTCATTTTCTTTTTCGATTTTGAATAGGAAAATGGTCCATTTTTCTTTTCGTTATTCATTCTAGGGATAATTAACTACCTGTAAAACAACAGGGATAGGATATTTTGCAACTGCTTCCGGTGGGTTTTTGGTTATTTCAAAAAACGTTGTTCAGTTCAATAAAGCATGACAAAATGTTGATAATATTTGGTTTAAAAAGAGCGCTTCTTGTTTAATTTTGTCAATTTTTGACATGATACAACTCATTTTTATACGCCATAACGCAAAAGTAGCGTTAATTAGAGGACATCTTCTTTTAAACAATGACGTGAGCTTGGCGTGACCCCGTGCATACAGTTTTAATGAATATTCAACTGAATCCTTATCCATTTACACGAGTTAATGTTTTTGAACCGTTTACAAAGCGATTACGAAGAAAAATAAAGTGGTACCGCCTGATCTAAAACCCCGTTGGTTATGGTGTTCTGCCACTTCTGGTCTCACCGATTGGTGAACTGCTACCTCTGACACGAGTCTCTAAACTATGGATAGTTGTTCTTAAGTCTTTTAAATGATTTATTACCTGTATTTTGGTCATTCCTTTATCCAACACGAAAGTATAGAATTCCTTCTAATTTTGACGTTAACGTAAAGTGCCTGACTTACAAATTCGCGCCTCATGTTAAAATGTGCGACCTGCTTTAGTTTAAATATGTTTTATTTGTACATTATACAAAATGGATTGGACACAAGTAAATGCATACTTAGGTCGTCCTCTGCACAATACGAGAATATACATTATAGCAAAACACAAGGTACAAGAACGTGCATTAAATGATATTTTGGGATAACTCACAAGTTAAGCAGCTTGGTGTAGTTAATATGCAGATTTACGTGATCTACAAAACAAATTCAATAATTAATTAAGTTTACCTTAATGATAAACTATTAAGTCTATAAAATAACAAACAGTCTGGCGATAAGGTGTTAACACTGTTAATTATGTGTACGTTCGGAGGACTTTCGGGCATTATCATAATGTTCGACGAAAATCACTCAACCGTATGTTCACAATTCTGTACATACGGTTCAGTGAATTCATGCAAATTGATGTGAGTTGTTCTCTCATAACATAATATTTCTTATTTTATATTAAGACATCCTATTTTACATTTTTGAACCCATGTTGGTTTTGTAAGCAATAAAAAAAATCGTTTTATCGTTAAATTGTACTCACGGCCGTCTACCTGGTTTTGAAATTGTTTATGTTTTTTGGAGTCAATAAAAGGGACATTCATGATTACAGAACCATGCATGTTCGCCCAATCCGATTCTTGATTTTACAGATTGAACCAGTTATCAAAAACCAAAAGATGACCAATGAAACGTGAAGTTTTAAAAGTTGGTTCATTTTAGATTGAAATGAATCTTGTATGCTAAACACGTCATAAACACACGCGGTAAAGGTTAAAAGGTATAACGATCGCCACCTAGTGGTTACGAGAAATCAATAGGTGTTTTCCCAGACTCACTACCTTGGTAGTATGAGTTTTGGTTCGAGACTTATTATAAACATGATTGACAATCTTGATAAAATCAACAAGAAGTGGTTAACAATACACACAGATTATATCTATATAAGTAACTTTTTAAACTGAAGTTTCTATGACTTCGTACGGCAACCCCGCCTAGCATGTAATGATAGCCGCTGATAGCGTGACACTACGGTGACTCCCTTATAGGAATTTCTATAACGTCCTTATAAACGCATGTGCATTACACATCCCGTAAACTACTATTGTGAGTATAGTATAATTGCCAATGCTATAGAGTCGTTCCAAAGGAGCGATTTTACATCTTTTTTTTCAACCAGCGGACGCCCGACAACAACGTATTTAGAAATTGAAGTCTCTAGGCTGCGTATGCCAACCCTGTCTAGCATGTAATGCATGCCGCTTATAGCGTGACGCTACGGTGACTCCCCTATAACGGCGTCCTTATAAACGTCATGCATTACACACACGAGAATCTACTATTTTTTAGTATAGTATAATTGCTAATGCTATACGATCGTTTATTTACTTATTATATCATCAAATAAAGAAGTTCAAAATTGTTAATTACTAGCTTTGCATCTGTAGATCTTTTAAGATGCTTTTCGATGGTTTAGTAAGATTTTTCTGGTGGATTTTAGACCCTAGTTTAATGGATTACCTATAGATTCTGTTGAACACACCTGGTAAGCCTCACCTGGAGAAGTTCACGAGGGATAAGCAAAACTTACCAAGATTCACGTAGATTTGGTTCTGGGAAGGCATTTAAATGGGATATGTTTTGTGCAGTGAAGAAAAAAGTAAACAAGTTGGGATTCGGTTTTGTATCGGTTTTCTATTTTTTGTGATTTAAATTATCGTATCGAAACACAAATATTTACCAAAACCATTTTTACGTGAATTCACCTTACTAGGGGTGTTGAAGTGCTATTTATTTTCTGCGTTGCATTGGTCCTCAGATTCAAGAAAAAGCCTTTTGCATCGGAGTTCCACAAATATTTTTGGTGGGTTGTTTCTGTAGTAAAAATGATCATTTACACAAATTATTGTAGCTGATTTGGTCTTTGTCGTTTTTGATACTAAGGTTAGCACTGCTGGTGGAGTTTAAATTCCTCGAGGTTAGCCCGCTCCGGCACCAACACTTTTTGAGTTGGAGAATACATCAAAGCTTTTAATTACCCGTCTAAATTTCAAAATTGTCTAAACCCTAAGGTTCTTCCTACCCCAGACATAGGTTGAATATCTTAGTAATAATTTGGTTCCCCAGTTTGATATTTTTGGTTATACTGTTCTGTTCTATGCTCTTCATATTCATACAGTGTTTGGCATTTTCAGTATTTTTGGTAGAGCGCTTCTGATGAGTCTTGAATAGACGAAACGCGCGTCAGGCGTAGCAAAATTTATTGTCTGGAACTTTGTTGTCATTTGTATTTCGAACAGACGTGAAAAACAAGATATTTTCTGACTCATTCAAAAACCAAGCCCCCTTTCCAATTAAAAGGTCGGTCGCTTATTCTATGGTCTATATGTGTCTTACATAAAGTTTCATACAAATTTTTCAGTCTGTAATGTTCATTTCAATTTTTTTGTTAGAAAATATAAGTTTTAAAAGAGTACATATTGTTTAATAAATAAAAGCTTTTGAATTATTAATAGGTCAAAATGGGCCACATGATAATGCATTGTAAATACTTGTATAAATGTACTATTTGCCATGCGGACAAGGTCTTGGAGTTCACAATTTTATAGGTTGCATGGAATTTATTACTGCGTAGTTTAACTCATTAATATTGTATTAGCGTGTCTCAATACTAGCTGTTTGGGAGGTTAACATTTTGTCACAATTTATGTATAATATTTAATAATTTATGTTATTATACTTCATAAGATTTTTTCTTAACAAATTTACATTAAACAATTCAGTCTATCATATGACATATTTCAAAAACAAAACCCAGCGGGTGCATGATAATTTTTTATCTATCACCCTCGCGGGTGATATTGTGTTATCTATCACCCTCTCGTGCGCCGAGCTCGTGCACAGCCTCAATTTGACTTTCTTAATCAGTTGTAAAATTGATAGTATTTAGATTCAACAATTTATCGTGCAAAGTGCTTATTTTAATCAATTAATGCATCTACTAAAAGACAAACGCCTAAACAAATAAAAAATAAAAAAGTGTTCATAGGGCAACATTTTATTTCCGTTGAACTCGGGGAAAACCGAAATAAAAAAGATTTGAAAACCCGTGCGTAAAAGTACTTAAATGATTCAGTATAATAAATTAAATAACATATATCTGAGAGGGTGATAGAGTAGATTGCTACCCTTCGAAAAGACATTGTCAACCTCGGCTGCGCCTCAGTTGACAATGCTTTTCTCAGGGTACCAATCCACTCTATCACCCTCTCAGCTATATGTTATTTATATAATGAAGTTTTGTTTTTACCAGAATGTAAAAAGATGAAATGGTTTCAGTCAAGGCTTGACAGAAATCCAATATGTGCAATTTTACATGTAGCTCACCAAAGTTCCAAGAAAACTAATGACATTACTAGACGTCCGAGTTCATCTGACGTTACACTTCGGAAAACAAGACAAATACTTTACGTCTTTTTCAATCAATGTGGAGCCTTAACTACGCATTCAATTGCATTATAGGGCGTAGCAGCGCCTATATAAATGATGTTTGCATTGACTTTTAGCATTTTGTACTTGTTGGTCCCTTTTGCCGGTTCAATATAGCCAAATATCAACAATGCCCTGTCATTTTACCTCCACGGGCAAGGTAATTTTATTATTGGTGTTATTAATTCTTCTCACAATCGGTTTTATGGAAGATTATTTAGGGGTAATTCATGCTTTATCTATGGTACAATCTGCACGGAAAGACAATAAATAGAGAAAACAACAAACGTAGTCATGCAAACTGGGAGGGAAAATGATCGGCGATTTTTATATCTGCTACACTTTATTTTTTTTGGTTTCTATTTGTCGTTTAAGTCGTAGATAGGCTAGAAAAAATAGAAAATATTAAAAGTGTAACCATCTTAACGCATGAATTTTGTTAATTGTTGAAAGACTTTAAATGAATACTTTAGAGACTGACCATTTAACTTAAATTTTTGTTTTGTTTTTTTCTGGTCGGAATAAAATATTATTTTTTTAAGGAACGGAGACAATTTTTTTTTTATTTTCAATACTGTAAAAGCATTACTTTATATGGCAGAAATCCTTCTTCATTTTTTTTTCTTAACCTTTGCTGTCAGAATTTGTTTTAATCACATATCATAGTTCCAATTTCAAATTAAATGTTCGGTCCGTTATGTTACCTTAATTCGTATCTACATAAACGCAGCTTTTTCAAAAAAGAATGGAAAACACAGGTACAAATATCTGGTAGTCAATTACAGTAAGGCGTCTAATATGCTATAGTTAAATTTCAACATGAGTTTTCCCATCATTTCATATTTTCATAAGTTTTCTCTAATATTTCCTATGAAAAACATTTTCATTTTCAGAGGAAATCGGGGTATTAATGATTTATCCACCCTCGACAATTATTATCTGTTTTATCTGTTGAAAAAAATATATATCTAAATCTGCAAAACTTTCATTCTTTATGGAAACACTAGTTTTTACTTTTAAGTATCATATTCAATAAAAGGGGCCCTTTTGACTCAAAACTTTTAAGACAGGTAAAATTGATTTTAGCCAAAGAATATAGAAAATAATGAGATGTAGAATAAGTGTACGTAACACAATTCACAAAACAAGTGATTATAAGAAAAAAACAAAATGGACGACCGCCAGTAGCATTCATTGAGGCCAGTAGGCGAGACTCTAAGTAATTGAATTGGAAATTGGCAGCACGATGGACGTGCTATAGCAATAAGGAACCGATTATCCTTCCGGAACATTTTAGTTTTCTCTCTTTACGACTTGAGTTCATGTTGTTGGTTTCTGGTCGGTTGATTTTGTGTTTTTTATGATTTTTGTTTATTTGTTTGTCATTTCCCGTTCGGATTTTTGACACTCAAATACCCCATTGCTGCCTCTATTCTACTTTCGCATATTTGTTTGATATGTTCATATTTAATTTTCCCAATGGTCTTTTCCATGTAAAAATGAGAAATGTTTTAATCATGTGGTTTAAGAAGAGACGATTTTTGTAATTATCACCGATGGACGACGACAAATGCACACATATGGCACTAGCTCACAAGGTTTGTGACACGCAGAGCTTAAAATCAATTTGTTAATTGACTTTTACTTTTTTACTATATTTAAAAAAAAATGCATTCCATGACATTCCAATCGACTCTGTTATAAAAACTGGTATAAATGTGTTATTGGGTAGACTAATTGAAATTTAGTTCATGTCAATCTGTTAAACATATCTGTTTTCATATTTGTGTACCCATAAATGTTGATCCTCATAACTCACTTTTTCAATAGTCCTTTAAATTCAAAGCCTATCTTTCATTTCATCCATGTTTGTTGACAGAGTTTTTCCTCTTCATGATCTTGGAATATCAGAATGGATAAGATAAGCAATCTGTGTATAGACTTATGTCAAATCTTTTATCAAGTTGCATGTTATTGTTTGATTTCATGTTGCGTTTACTTAAGACTCTTTTCACATTGTAACCTATTTTGAGATTTCTTATAGGTTTATGTTTTACCCTTAAAAATGCTAAAACACTTTTAACAATAAAATTTCTAGCTCTTTGACACAGTTATTACGCCATTTAAGAAAATCTCGGTCTGAATAAAGAAAATGAAACCGACTGGGATCCATTTTTTCTCTTCATTGCCTTTTGTTATAATCTTATAAACACAATAAGGTCTTTAAAGTCACTTTCTTTTCCAATTCATTACAGAGTGCAACATTTGCACTGGAAACTATTGCTTGAGTCACGTACGGCATTTGATCAAATGTTATAACTAAGTTAAAAACTCAATTATAAAATCAAAACCATTGTGGTCTACGACTTATCCGGTATGTTATACCCTTGTTCTTCAAATGAGTGAGTGAGTGAATGAGTTGGTGTTATCCGCCCGTACAACGTCTTTAGATGAGAGATAAATTATCACCATTAGGTTATTGTTTGTAACTTTGGAATAAAAAGTCACACCGTTTTTACACTGTTAATTACACATGATTTATACAACAAACTGACAATAATTGCCATAGTTTGTACCGCAATCTTGAATATGCATCTGCAATGGTGGCCTTAATCAAATACAGTTTAAACATGCGGAAGTCTTTATACCGTAATTACCATATAGCGGGTTATCTATGCGGGGATAAACGATGGGTTACGATAAGACCCCTTTTCAGCCAACCGTGAATATCAAATATAGAATTAGATACATTATGTCACTAATGTCTTGTTGGAAGAGTAAATGTGCCTATTTGTTGAAAATGAAAAAAAAATGTTTCTATATTTTTGGACCCATAAATATTGATCATCATAACTAACTATTTAAATAGTCCTTATTTTTTTCAATGTCTATATTCCATTTAATCCAAATTTGATGATCTTGACATAAGTACCTTCTAGTCCCTGGAAATTCCAGAATGAATAAGATTTGCAATCTGTTTGAAGACTTGGGACAAATCTTTTATCAGGTTGTCTTTTCTTGTTGAATAAACACTTTAGGTTGTATTTATGTAAGACTCTTTTCACATTGTCAACATATTTTGAGATTTCCTTAAAGTTTACGTAATAACCTTAAAAATGTTGAAACACTTTTGATAATCAAATTTCTATCTCAGTGACACTGTTATCACGCAATTTTAGAAAATTTCAGTCTGAATAAAGAAAATAAAACCGGCTGAGATTCCAATAAGTTCAGTAAAGTCAATATTTTTATATATACAACAGAGAGAGAGACATGTGTTATATAAAATATTATTGAATAGAAGAGACTCAGACCATGTCCATTAACGAATTGATCTGCTATTTCTATGTCATTTTTACTGGTTATATGGACTTCTGAATTCAAGTCCTTTGGTTATGTTGCAGATGGCAATCAAATTAAATCAAAGCTGTCTTATCTAGAGCTAAAAAGCACCAAACTTCTTGGTTTATAGCACAAAATAGTGACCCTACCTGAAACGCAACTAATTTGTTTGCATAATGTTGCAAATAAATCGTAAGTACAGAACCGCTGGTAAAAACAATTGCTGGACTTAACATGTATCTTACATATTGCGTGCAACAATAGATAATTTTTATGTGATATTATTATTTCAATCCAAAGTTCTTTACAAAGTCTAAACCAGTGCAGTCTACGAGTTATCAGGTATGTTATACCCTTATCTTTAAGTGAACGATAAACTATCTTCATTAGGTTATTTTTGTAGCCTAAGTATACAAAGTCACATCGTTTGAAAGACACATTCATACGACAACATTTGCCATAGTTTGTACCACAATCAAATTTCTAGCTCGTTGACACTAGTAAATTTCACAATTTCCGTCTGAACAAGTAGAAAAATCAAACTGAATAGATGTGTTAGTGCTGTTTTTAATCATTTCATTTTAGCTTTTTATATGTAAATGTAATGTATGTAAAGTTATACTTATCCAGGTATATCACAGTGCAATATGCGTGGTGAAAACTAATGTTTTATTCACAAGTTGATTGGTGAAAAAAATGATAATAATTAGTATTTTTTCATTAAAAATTCTTGTACTGAGTAACAACAATAATTGTCTTTGGGATAACCTGATTTTTCTATTGAAAAGGCTGTACTTAGCCAGGAACCTTTTCCAATCTCTCAGGAATGTCAGTTCTCTAGATTTTTTATTGTTACATAAGGGAAAAACTACTTACTAACTCTTTGAATCACACAGGTCTGATTAGAATATTATTATTCTTTTCCGAAGTATGTGTGTCTTTGTTTCCTTCGTCAAATTGAATTGATTTAGAAGCTTATTAGAAATGGGCTATCAATAAAAAAATCAGAAAATTATTTATAAGGAAATATGTCAAATTAAGGTGTGAAAAAATGACAATCTTTCCAACATACAGTTCAAACAGCCAAATCATGCCGTAAGATAAATATGGGGAGTCAAAGACTATAGATATTGATCACAAATGCCAGGCAAGAGATAAGGTTACAGTTTGTCATTTAAAAGCACCTTTTTTTCTAATTTCAGATCGTTTACATGTACACTGACCGAGAAAAGGTTTGCGAACTATCGGGCGAACTTAAAACCAAATAACACCAGGAACGTGAAATTACATGAAATGGATGAAAAAAAAAAAATTTTTCAGATTTTTCCGTTACAGACTTGTTTATTACGATTACAAAAAACATTGGTAAAAATTTTTCAGTTAGCTGCCTACCAAAACAGAAAAAAATATGAGAATGTACTATTTATCATATGAGCTAGAGAGATGTTGTCCCATTGAGCCTTACATTGTACTAATGGAACCGTTTCTTTACTTGTGTACGCTACACAACGTACACAAATCACTTGCATAATAATTTCAAAAATACCCCTTCTGTGCAAATTTCATGGATATAACTACCAGTACCTTATTTTATTATTCTAAGATTAAATACCAGAGAGAAACTGCGCAGGGCTGCTTTGCATACTGAGTATGATTCCAAATTAGAGCTTCATCAGATCCTTTCTTTATGAATATTATATAATGAAGAACCATGTAAAATTCATGTGAGCGAATTGAACAAACAGTATACGTATAACATTACGTGTCTTTCCTTGATTCGTATAATTATTAACTCAATACTAAAACGGAAATAAAGGTTGGGCTCCATTACAAAATCTGCTATACTTGACAACTTGAGTTCTTAAACCATTTATAATTAAGTATAGATTAAAACAGAATTCATATTTACTGAGTGTCAACTCAACGCGTAAGCGCATTTGAACCGAGACCAGTTGATTGGTTACGATAAAACATGAAAGTAATATATTGTATGAAGGTGTGTATGTAATAGTTATTACATGAGGACGCGGTGTGTCAGTAAAAGATCAACCCCACGGCCGGAGGCCGGAGGGGGTGATCTTACTGACACACCAAGTCCGAATGTAATAACTATTTTACATCCCAGCCTTCAAAATATGTCATGTGAAATTTAAATACAAACATAAGAATACATTCTGTGCATCTAGAATTAAATAGAAAACATTTTTATAATATATATTAGGGAGTATCCTTATTTGGCCCCTTCAATATTCTTTATGTACATTTTCTTAGCGTAGATTTTCCATCGGTTTCGTGGTCTAATGGATATGAAGGTAGACTTGGAACGATGATATCCCTCATTCAAACCTCAGTGGAAACTATGTTATTTTTCAATCTTCAAAAAACAATTGTTGTTGATTTTATAATTTTCCTATGTTCAACTTAGTGAACATTTCTCAAAAAATGTGCTTTGAAAAACAAAGGAAAAGGAACAATAGAGTTGAAAAAGTAGAACAGGGTTTTCCGAGGGATGATCCGGCTCAGATCACCCCTGTTAGAACAAAGGAGCTGGGATGTAAGAAAAATATTATTGCTCACTGATACAACCAAGGAACAAAGAATGTGAATTGGGATGAAAAGTACTGAAAATTATCTACTTCTGTTTAAATGTAAACCATTATGCATTGAATTGAAAAATGTGCTTATGTTTTAAATTAGATCGTGCATTAACAAGGGAACTTTTTCCTTTTAAAACCTTAAAATCCTCAAATGACTTAATCGGAAACAAATCTACATTTACAATTTAAATCAACCAGAAAATAGCCATCAATCGTAAAAATTGACACAGATCTTTACTTGCTAATGATATATTTCTGTAGGAGCTAGCATGCAATCATCATTATCACATGGAAGATTTTCGATGCGTCAAAATTAGATCACTCAATTTGAAAAGAATCATCAGCCTTCAATGTAAAAGTGATTGCTGCACGCTGTTATGCAATTTATTGACAAAAAAAACGTTATGAATGTAATTTGCAAAAAGGGCCTTCTCCTGAATATACACATGTCAGAGCAATTACAAAAAAAGATAAAAATGTTGAAACTCCGTTTGCTTTGTGCATACACATTTCAAAAGTTTACATATTAAATCATCTGGTATCTTATTGTATTTTAAAATTATTTAATTCAAGTAGCCTTCAGTTATGAGCAGATTTGTACAGAAGCGAAAATGAATATCCTTTATCCATCTTTGACTTTGAGAATATTTTTTAGCGGTAGGTCATGTCAATAGGGATGTTAATAAGGCTTTCAGAGAAAGAAGCAAAGGGGTACCAATGGGGCATTCGAGTGTCAAAAGTCCGAACGAGCAACGATAAAACCAGTAAACGTGAACGAGAACAGCACTAAGAAACACAAAACTTTAAAATAAAACACACACAATTAAATGAACTGAAATCTATAACTAGAATTCAAGTCGTAACGAGAGTGAGCTCTGGTGCTTCGGAAAAAAAGAACAGTTCCTGCTTGCTTTAGCACATCCATCACCGGCTTCCTCTTGTCGGCTTATCATATCTTTGTAATCTTGCTCATTTCATGTAGGTTTTATAGGAATAAACGTCAGATTGATGGAGCGGTGCTAAATGAACGGTCTACGAAATTACAACAAAATTGACAATGATCTGGATAATTATTAACAACTTAAAGTTACTTAAACAGAACAAAATAATCTGATAAAGTCAAAAAAATCATTTAATTGACAGTGATGCTCATACTCATACAGATCTGTTAACATAACCTGCAGTAAAAAAAATGGGGTTGATAGGAATTACACTGTCTGTCTGAACTACAATATATTACAAGTTTTACTCTTCTTTATGGAGAGGGGCTTGGAAATATTTCTTGACTCTTTGATATTGTTTTCAGAGATAATTGTTTTTTTGTTATTTAAGAATTGTAAATAACAACACAGTTCAAGTATCGAAGTGTTAATAAATTTGATCTGCGTCTGAATAGGTTGTCGCTGTATTTAAGACTCAAGTAAAAAGTTATTGTTTTAAAAAGTAACCCAATGTCACAAAAAAAATGATTTGGAACTATTTCAAAGCTACTTTAAATTACACATTAAAACCCCATGGACCCCCCTTTGACCTTTGCCAGGTCCTGTTGCCATTAAAAGACCTGGGGCTTCTTTACTTGTGGTCAATAACCAGAAGTACTTTCGGAATATGTAGGTTTTGGTCCCCATGGATCCTTGCCGGGTCCCTAATTGTTTAATAACCTGAGGTTTATGCAAATAAGAACCAGAAAATAACTTAAGCGTACGGAATGCACGGTTAGTATGAATACTTCATTGAAGCTAGTTAGTAATCGCATGTCGTTAATATTTACAAAGGAGTAGGGGTGATAAGTGTTTATGGCCTAAAATTCTACCATTCAAAAATTCTAAAATAAACAAATTCTCAACTTTGAATACTGTTGTCAGATGCTGATAAAACATTAATTAAATATACAAAAAATGAGAAACTTAATATATTTTTAATTTTTTTGATGATTATTTTGGTAAAAAATATGGATGAAACTGACCTTCATTCAGAAAATCATGAATTAAGATAAATTTTCAGCATGTTTTATATACATTTTTTATTAGAAATACAAATGACAACAAAGTTCCAGACAATAAATTTTGCTACGCCTAACGCGCGTTTCGTCTACTCAAGACTCATCAGAGGCGCTCTACCAAAAATATTGAAAATGCCAAACACTATATGAATATGAAGAGCATAGAACAATAAAACAAAAAATATCAAACTGGGGAACCAAATTATTACTAAGATAATCAACCTATGTCTGGGGTAGGAAGAACCTTAGGGCTCAGACAATCTTGAAATTTAGACGGATAATTTAAAGCTTTGATGTTTTATCCAACTGAAAAGTGTTGGTGTCGGAGCGGGCAAACTTCGGGGAATTTAAACTCCACAAACAGTGCTAACCTTCACGTGTGTTTGAAATACAAATGACAGCAAAGTTCCAGACAATAAATTTTGCTACGCCTGACGCGCGTTTCGTCTAAAGTATCTCCGCACACAAGAAACAACAAAATATTTTAACAAATTGTTTATACAGCATATATAAACCTTCTCTAAAAATATGAACTTGTTTCTCGTATGCGGACGATGTTTTCCGGTCAAAAATGTACAATGAAAACGACTAAAATTTATTATATTTTGTCATTTTTGACAAAATCACTATAATTGTGACGTCATTATTACGCTTCAAAATTAGATTTTGAATTTTTAGACATATTTTCCTTTCAGGCAGGGCTTATTCTATATTGTAACCAGAAATGGACACTTTTGCATAACCTTCATTTTTTAAGGCTAAATAAGGGCCTTATCGCCCCTACTCCTTTTCTACCTGATAATTTAAGCATACATAAAGTATATGTTATCAGAGCAAGACAGCACTAATTATATTGCATGATAGGCTTTTGATGAGTCGAAATTGAAAAGTCTCGAAATCAATATAACGCAAATAACCCAAGTCTTGCTCTCGACAGAAATTACTTCGAGTATAGACTTCCATGAATCCCAAACATTTTTTTAAATGTTGTTTTTTTGATTTTTCATTCCTCAAAGTTTTATTAATGGTGGTGCTAATGGTCATTGTCAAATAAGTGATAAAGTACCCCCAAAAAATCATGGGTTTATGTGCTCTGTTTTTTTATAGATAAATTCAATTATGGTCTTTGCAAAGCAGGGAGGCAGAAGAACTCCTCACGGAGAACTGCAGAGAAAGGAAAAAAACAGCTAGGGTGGATTACATGGCAGAGAGCCGAAGCAGTGGCCACAGACCGGCTAAGATGGCGACAGCTAGATGTTGACAGGCCTCACGACTCCTTGGGGCCCAGAGAAGATAATGTTGTATGTATGTAAATGCTAATCGTACAAAATGTATAAACAATAAAAAAAATGGAACAAGGTTAAAAACTGAAACTGAATTCATATTCAAGGCACATACATAAAAATGGATTATAATTATTAGTTGAAGCAAACTTAGCACAAGGATTTGCATATATCTACATTTGAAGTTCTCTTCTGATAAAGTTAATAACAAAATAACCGAACTTGAAGGATAAATCACAATATCCAAGAGAAAAGAAAAAATATTGAAAACATACCAGCCAAAAAATAGATCGCATTAGTCTTGCTGTTATAAATAGGCATTTCAAATGCAATGGTGGGTTAAACAAGGTTTTATGAACAACCCTCTTTAATTGCGATCTGCAAGTATATTGTGCAAGTATAAAGACAAAAAAATGTAAATTACAGAAAGTATATTATTTTTACATGTATTCTTAATGCTAGTGTTATTAATTTTGTTTGAGTAGAAAATAGCTAATTGGACGGTCCTCCATCGTCTTAACGCGCAGTTTTTAACTTTTTTTTTCGTTTTTATATAATTTTTCTTAAGAATGAAATAAAGAAACTAATTGAGCGAAAGTAACATTTATGCATTTAGCATTTAGCGTGTATGAATTTGTCTTTTAACTTGTATCATTCATTACCAAATGTCAACCCCTTTCTACTGGAAGTATATAACTTGCATGAGAAAGATTGTAGATCTGAAAAATCAAATCGATATTCTAATTATGGCGACTATTTTTTATCAATACTGAAAATTAAAAAAGCTAAACTTCTGACTTAATCCTGCATTGAACTCTTCTACCCTTTTGGGGATACTTTAAACAAAAGAATGAAGAATTATGCTGCGTATTGAAAATATTTTTCTTTTCCAATTCAATAGGACGTCGCTATTCAACTTCTTGTTTTGTAGAGAAAAAAAGAATGTTTCAGTAAAAAGTGAACAAAGGATAAAACGAAGCATTCATTATTCTTTTAACAGCGGAAGTTTCCCCTAAAAACTTAACGTCGTAGGTTGATTTTGGGTCAAATCAGCCTTATTTAAAACGGATTGAATACATGTATCTGAATATATTATTTATCAAATTACAAATAATATAACGCATATTAAAACTGGTAATAAGGTCATGCTGTATTTGCATATCTCAAGGAGTAACCTCTCATCAGAGATATTTAAATAGAATTAATGGAAGTTCTAAAAAAAGTATTAGATAGAATGCTCTAGCCAAAAAATTTTGAACGGGAAATCCAAAGACCAGCGCCGAATATATCAACCATGCGCAGTACAATGAACGAAACTTGGTTTTTATACGATTTTGAATATAAGAGTCGGCAATTTTAGAGATAAACATGTATTGAAATTTATTGGTAAATTCGTGTCAGACAAATACAACGAACAGGCTTGTGATTACCCCTGGGGTCCTCGAGCCACAAGCAACTGTTTTCAACCCAGTTTCAAATAATTTTAAAAGAAAACGAATAAAATGGCAACACTAAAATTTTATTCAGAAAAAAGGTAAAAAAAACTACTGAAATCAAAAGATAATTCATAAAAGTCCAAGAAAAAACACAGACATACAAGAAGATCGCATAGTAATTGACTTGGTACAGGCATTTAAAAAGAATTAATTGGTTATACCATGTTAGATGTCACAAAACCTCCTTCTTCATTGTGATCTTAGGGTCCAGTAGTATCACTAAGCACAACATGAATGTGACAATTGATAGAAATATTGAGTAAATTTTCTCAGTTCTTCACAAGCAAACACCAATAAAACCAATTACAAAAGCACTTCGTCTGAAAATTAGAAGAATGCAGAGTTCTTGACAGAGCCAACGTCATCCATTTATCTGACGTGATATTATAAATCTTGCTCTTTTCTTCTTGCTATAAACGAATTCTTGAAAAAAAATCCATCTCTGATGAGTTTAAGACAAGGAGGGGGAAACAGTTGGTTTACATTATAATACCTATTTATAATAATAATATTCTGACATGTTGAAAATATCTTACCAAGTAACAGAAATCTGTTGCAAAGAAGGAAATCAAAAATACCAAAATATCCCTGCAATCTGTAGAAAATCTTTTTTTATGTATTTTTTAAAGACATTTAAATTTTGCGTGTTACATGGTGGTGTACAATATTATATCGAATGTGTTAAAAAAATGATTTTCTGAGATTTGAAATTATCAATCAAATCTATGGTTCCACATAGGATTTTTTTCCATTCGATTATAAAAGTATCACAGTATGCTCGTTGTCTATTTTTGACAACAGACAAGATTTTAGTGAGACGAACGTACAGCTCTGTACTTTAACATGATGAAAATCAAGTTTTCAGTTTTTTTTAGTACGGATTTTTGTAAAGATAAGATTTCCTACACAAATATGGCAACTCTTCATGCCCCTTCTTCAATTGACGTGAAAAAGTTACGACCTTATTTTCAGCAAATGAAGACTGAGTATATATATGTAGCACTAGTCGAAGTATTTATACCAATTATGACTAGCTTTTAGTAAGACATTTAAATGATGTGCTTTGCATTTAGAACTACATTTATATTTTTGAATCCTTGTCTGCAGGTGTGATATCATACTTGTCATGTTAGAAAGAGACAATCGAACGCTTCTGTAAAGAAAATTTTCCAGAAAGCATGACCCATGGTTCCTTTTCAAAGCACAATTATACTAGTTTTTGGTTTGTTTTACGTTTCAAAATTTCAATAACATATTTATTTTCTTACAAAAATGTGTATTTATTACAAATCGGAAAATTCAAATAGAAGATTGATTTCATTATGGTTATGAAACAATTAGCAAAATTTAAGATATGTCACTCCCTTAAATTTTTGGAGTTTAAGTCTTTAGAAAAAGGGTCAGAGAGTGAGAGTGTAAAGATGCACAGTTTCCTTATAACGTATTAAGACTAAATAAATACGATACAATAAACTTTAAAAATTACTGCGCATAATCTCTTTAATGTCAAATTATGGAAAATATTCTACAGAACGCAATTATCAATGACATCCATACGAAATAATCATTTGCTATAAAATAATTCCAGTCAAATATGACCAGTAAATGAAAACGTTAATGCAAAAATGGTCGAAATATTATAAAACAGTATGAAACGGCACGTCTATCAATTTCGTGACTTTCAACACGAGCGTTAGATATATAACGCATTCAGGATTTTATAAAAAGACATTGAAATATTCCAAATTACTTTAAACAGTCTGGTGATGTTGACAGAATGTTGTCTGTAGAGATATCATTTAATCTCCAGCCATAATTGGAAGTATATTTATACAGTAAGCCAAGCAGATATCATATTTAAACCCGTTTTACAAAATTATATCTATCGAAGATGTCTGAAAAAAAAAAACAGATAAAATCCTGATTTTTTTACATTTCACTTTTATCATACAAGAGTCACTTTGTCGGGGTTTTAATGTACTCAGAATAAAATCCTTGGCCTTTATTCGTATACTTTATATTCATGCCATGGTTTCTTGACTAGCATGATTTATAGTGTAATGAAATAAAATGAAAATACTCACAACAGTTTTGTAAGTGACAAGATGAATGGAAGAAAATACTGTGGTTTCAATTTTATTCATGATATACCAATTTTCGTGAATTCCATTGACAGTAGTCAACCACGAAAAAAAAAGAATCCGATTATATGTAAATTTTACAATGATTCTCTCTTATAAGATGTACAAACCGTAATATTAAGATTCTAACGCAATGTCCTTATTATGAAAATCACGGAAATTTATTTTGGGGAAATAAATTAATTCACAGTATTTTGACAGATCTCAAATTATAAGGCATCATGTTTTTATGGAATTGTTAGTACAAAAGTACTCCTTGATCCAAAAATTACTTTTCAAAATTGATTGTTGAAATTCGTGCGAGATTCAAAATCAGGCAGTCGTGAGAGCGAAAATGGACAGATTTCACCAACCTAGAATACTGGGTAAAAATAAACGTGAAAGTTGAACTAGGAAGTACCAGTCGCTAAGAATACTGACCGAAATTACCAATTACTAATGTTCATCATACTTTCTGATCGTAATTTTATTCTGTAGAAATCAACCTTGGATTGATTGAGATATAGCAAGAGAATGGTCGATAAATAAATCAACAGTAAAAAAAAATCCTTATGGCAATTACTTACGTAAATGGAAAAACAGTTCTAATGCGCGATAATTTTGCTTCAAAATCAGTACACCTGTGGCATAACTTAGTCTTTCCTATTCTAACTGCTTGCAAGTCTGTATGTCTGTCCGCATGTTTGTCTTTTTATCCATGTTAATCCACGGCAACATGCCTCCTTAAACTGTATTTGGAATTTTGTGATAAAAGGTAATAAGAAAACTACCGAACTAAGAGGATCAATTTCAAATGTCCAAGAGAAAAGACAAAACAATAAAAATATACTGGAAAAAATAAAGATCGCAACGGTACTGACTTGGTACAGGCATTTTAATGGAGAGTTAACCAGGTTTTTCGGCGCCAATCCTAATTCTTCCACTGCAATTTTTACGTAAAAAAATAAACACAAAATAATTTGACACTGTAAAATTTGCTTGAAATTTAACGTTTGGTTTACAAGTTAAACGTCAAAATGATAGTGTTAATAAAATGAACATAAATAAAAGAAACACCGAACTTGAAGGATTATTCTTATATGTCAAGGTATAAAGACATACAATAGATACAGGATAAGTTGAATATCACAAAAGTCTTGACTTGGTACAGGCATATCAAAAGAAATGGTGGTTTAAACCAGGTTTAATGACCCAAAAACTCCCTCTTCCCTTTGGATCTTAGATTCCAATAGTAACACATTTCGTCTAACATAATTTTGAATTTTCCACCAGTGACTGATATCAATGGAATATTTTTAGAGAGTGTATAAGGCGCTTAAGGTGGCTCATCCCTTTTATTAGTTTTCATTAATTTTTTTATATTTTGACATATGTTATGTAGTTTGGTAAGCTGCATCGGAAAATGGAATAAAAAGGGGGATCACCGTGCTCGTTTCGTCTGTAGAAGCTATCAAAGTTCGTAAAAATGGCACTTTCGTGGCCATTCCTAGATCCTTCAAAAGATAATTACAGACAAAAAGACTTTGGTTCTCTAACAGTAAATTTGGGTTATATGCAATCAAGACATACTAGTGAACAAGTTTTATCAGTCAACAGAATTGAAAGATAGGTCGTTAGTTTTCTATTTACAGATTTGTCATAAATTTAACGATTTTTTCCTCTAGAAACGAACGGACAAGCACCAAACCAAACGCAGGATATAATGACTGTGTGACAGGTTATAAAAAATGCAGATATCTTACAGCTACAAAACCGGGCTTTTTATTTTTTTTAAAAAGGAATGTTTTTATTGCTAATTAAAAGGGACTGAAAAACCCACACAGTTGGCGCTACTTTAAAAGACAACGATATACTCGTTTTGGAAATGCTCGGAGACGGTTTAATAGCAGTAGCCCGGACAATGGAACATATGACGAAATGTCTTTTTATAGAATGGAAACAGATATAATTTTATCAAAAGGCTTTCCTAATTTTTTGAACAATATCGCTTTTCTTAAAGACAACTTTCTCCGATTCACTGTTCCATTACCTTTTAACGGAATTTGCGGTCTTTGAATTCTCAAACATTGCTGTTAGCGATGGACGTTAAGTATTTTACGTTCTTTTTTTTCGTCGACGATTTTTCGGAAATTTCAATTGTAACGTCAAAAATAGGTTCTGAAACATCCCAAATAATTTTTCAACCGCAATGCGTATATCATTGCGCGTTGCAAAAGGGATGAGCAACCTTAATCTTGGTCTAATTGTCGGTCAAAAAAAAACTTTACATGATACATGACGGAAGTACATGCGATCAGATAGCCATAAAGAAGTATGATATCTAACTTGGAAATCATTGAGGGCGATTATTGGAATAGTTTCCTTCTATGAAAGAGTTTGATTTAAACCAAAGTATCATAAAATATGCGTTTGCTAGTGGTTTGTATATTTTTATTTACTTGGGGAGTGATAAATTATTTTGTGAACTGTGGTTTTATTATTATTCGTGGAGTATTCATTTTTGTGGGTGACCCTGACCAACGAAATTTGATAACCAACGAAAAAGAAATAATAAATTGATATGTATGTTTCCATACATCAGAACCATAAATTTAAGAATTAAGGAACTTATGAAACAAGGAAAAATTGATTCCTATGAAAATAAATCAAACCACAGTATATTTTTTTTGGTTTAACCAAGAAAAATTTTCGTTCACATTCTGCTTAGAAGAACTAATTTTCCCCGCAATAGGACTAACCATCAGTCGCATCGTTGATGTGGTAAATATTAATCGTTTAATTTTTAATGTACTGTTGTAAAGTTTTATTTTTTTTCTGTTTCAAAACTAGTGATATATTGCGTATTAAAGTGAAAACTGTGCTGACGTTTTAAGTGATATCATGCAATTAAAATAGAAAAATATCTTTTGTTATAAACCCTAATTATCCTGAAATGGCTTTAGAGCACGGACATTATTTCATTTAATTCCTAGGAGGAAGTAATTAAAAAGACCTATATCCTGTCTAATGAGTGGCATATAAATGTAAGAGAAAGCATGCCATTAAAACTCTTTAATGAGTCAAAAATAGACATTTTACTTACATAAAATGATAAATTTATTTGTTTGGATTGTTGTAATATTTTTTGGCTTCTGTTTTTGTTTTATCAAATCTAATATTCAACCGGTTTTCCAAGTTTTCTACTCCTAGCGTGTCTGATGAAGGTTTATCCAGAAAAGCGCTTCACACGCAGTGAAATTTTGCTATTGTACATTTATTAAAACATTTCAATATGTGGACCGTGTCTTTCTGGCACATATTCCATATTCTTTCTTTTTTAATATTATTTCAGAGTTTGACTTTAGTGCCGTGTGGAGGTCGTAGAAAGCTTCCCCGTGCTTTAGTTGTATGCTCTTATATATTTTCGAGTACTGGGATATGTGTTGGAAAGACACACTTTACATATTTCCAAAATTTGACAAACTTTGGTTATTTCTTTAAAAAATGATAAATTTATTTGTTTCGATTGTTGTAATATTTTTTGGCTTCTGTTTTTGTTTTATCAAATCTAATATTCAACCGGTTTTCCAAGTTTTCTACTCCTAGCGTGTCTGGTGAAGGTTAATCCAGAAAAGCGCTTCACACGCAGTGAAATTTTGCTATTGTACATTTATTAAAACATTTCAATATGTGGACCGTGTCTTTCTGGCACATATTCCATATTCTTTCGTTTTTAATATAAGTTATACATGCACTCATAGAGGGTATCTAACTTTCAGATGAGTGCAGATGTTAAAAAATAATGTTACAGGTAGTTTTTTTTTACATTTTTAAGATACAATAGGAGGTTCAATATTAGAAAAATAAGGTGAAATGAGATCTTTGATTTTGGGATCCACAAATATGCTAGATATGGTTTAACAAAGGGCTTTGTTTTCCATAAATGTACTCCATTACCGGACACGATGAATTGACCATTAGCAGCGCGGTGGATTTTCTACAGCAAGACTAACTGCTTACTCCTCTGGAACCCCTGACTTCACACCCTTTACGACATCAGTCGATAAATGATTCTAAGCTAGCTTTCAGTAACATCGAGTGTTCTATAGAGTTTCTCTACCTGTAGAGACAGTTTGTTCTAGACTTTTGTCTAAGGTTCTTTCTCGTAGAATCGAACGTTAAACGATTTGATATTTATTGCATGTTTGTTTTCGTTCACTGTATGGAATTATTGTAAGAGGCGAAGTTGGGCACATGAAATTAGTTTTACCCCACCTCATTTTATATGTACCTGTCCTAAGCAAGGACCTTTGACATGGCTTTCGTTTGTACTTGTCTTTTTTTATGTTTTCTATTCGATGTTTAATATTGGGGTCTACACGTGACTTTTTCAGGACATGATTCGAATTATATGCATTTTATCTAGACCATTGGCCGATTGTCGGTTGTTATGTGAGCTGTGTCGCGTACAACTATTTTACTTTGTTGATTGCTATTTCAATTGTTTTTGTGTTGATTGTTCCCTCCTGCTGTTCTCGTTTGTGTTCGAATGCCCCATTGGTATCTCTTTTCTTCAATATTCCGGTATGTCTTCCTTGTTTTGTCTTGTTTTATGGACATTTGAGATTGATTCTTCAGGTTCGGTAATTTTGTAATTATCTTTATTAATTACAATTCATTTGATTGAAGCATAAACAACTTCTTGATTATTTTTATTGTTTTCTTGTCTTTGTATTAATGTAAAGTGTTTATATTTCAATCTTAGAGTAAATCACATCTGATGATTCTTGAAAAAGAAAATCGCACAATTGTATGGAACTTTATTGTATTTTGTATTTCTAATATTTGTGGAGGTTTGTGCTAATAGTGGAGTTTAAATTTCAAAAGTTTACCTTGCCCCGGAATCAACAATTTGGTGTTCCAAAAAAACAACGTAAGCTTTAAGGTTATTCATTTGAATGACATAATTGTCAAAACCGAAATGCTCTTCCTACCCAATTTTAATTATGTCTTAGTTATAATCGATCAAAAAATAGCTTCAATTAAAGGCATATTGTCTACGAAAATTATTTTTTTGTAAAACCAAAAAATTGTCTTCAGACTATTTGTTTTGTTTATTTAGAAAGATACAAACGTTCAAAATACGACTAGGGTACCTTATTACTTTAAAAATTGAAAAACATATAATATTTGTAAAGCTTTACAAAAATTCATATTCATGAGATGTAGATGAGCTGTAAGCATGCGCACTATACTTTCTTTGATTGAAAACTTCCCTAGTTTTTGTACGTGGTGCATAATCTGTTTCTCGAAGCTTTAGCTCAGAAGAAAATTATAAGGACAACCGAATATTAGAGCTACTTAATGAATACAACTGACAATTATTGCATGTATTAAGTTTTGAATGTGATTGAAAAGGTAAACACGAAAAATATTGGTATTTTTTCAACATATCAATGCATTCGGGGACAAAACCCGAGATTCCGATAAGTGGCCGTGTTAAAACTACTCAGTTTAAATCTGTGTCAATGTGACGTATTGCAGGTAAATAAAATATCAATCAATATTGTCGAGCTATTTTGATCGAAATAAAGTACTTTTGAGGCAGAATTGGTGGCAAATTTGTTTTTCATTATTCATTTTATTGCATTTCGGTCTAATTGACACCAAAAAATTGGGGGGTAAAAAAAAAGAGTTTGCCGTAGACAATATGCTTTTAAAGACCAACGTCAAAGGTTATAAGTCGGAATCACAACATAGCAACAATAATACCATTTTAAAAACTTCTTAGCAACCATACCCATATCATTCAATGGTGTTGAATGTCCTTTCTCAACAAAATGAATTGTGTGGTTGCTTAACAACATGAATCACAGTACTTAGCATTTCCTGTTTAACACCTAAAAACCTTATTTACATTAAACACTAAATGTAATAACAAAATTACCGAACTTGGAGAATCAGTCTTAAATATCCATAAGACGAGACAAAACAAGGAATACATACCAGAAAAAATTGAAGATCGCAATGGTCCTGACTTGGTACAGGCATTTCAAAAGAAATGGTGGGTTAAACCAGGTTTTTTAAGGCGCGCCTAACCTCCCTCTTCCATTCCGATGTTTGGGTCCGGAAGTTACATAAAACACAACAGGTTTGTGATGACATATTAAGGATGCTAATGACTTTTTAATTGTATTTTGTAATTCTAAGATCTATGAAGATGCTCGTGAAGCTTTAAAACCCCGGAGTTAACCAACTCCGGAATCAACACGTTTGTGCTGAATAACACATGAAGCTTTGAAATTATAAGTCAAAACCCGAAGATTTTTCCTTTGGCAGACAAAGGTTGATGTATGTCACAAAGAGTCACGAAAAGAAAAAAAAAATGTTTGGAACATTGTCGTACGTTGTATTCCTCTCTTGTGTTTTCACTCAATTGTTTTAAACTTAAGAATTGTATGATTTCGACGATTCTTTACTCATAAATAGATTTTTAGATCCTAATACTATAAAATTTATGCATGAAATCATGCACTTATAGACAGATACAGGATTTAATTCTAGATGAGTGCAGTTGTTGGTTTGTCAAAGTGTTATATTTTGTCTTCCTTTGACACACCGAATTGACGGTTGGCAGCGCAACGGGTAAGCTATTGCAAGCAAGAACCGCGTACTCCACAGGAGCACCTGAGTTCACTCTCGTAACGATTGTTAATTGTTATTCAGTTAGATTTGTTTTTTTTGTATTTCTGTGTGTTATGTTGTCTTTTTTTCGGCCTGTTGTCGTTGGTGTTAACTGGTTTTGTCTCTGCCCGTTTGGACTTTTGATATTGGGGTGCCTCATTTATTCCCCTTTTTTTGTTAGAACTTTTTTTCGTTAAAATTGCCACCACTCATATTTCTGTTTTCCTATGACCTTAAAACTGAAATAAATTAAAGCCTAATATTCATATATTAAAAGATATGCATTCCATAAAGAATTGAAAAAATAAAGGTAAAAATGAAGCAACCGAACTTGGATTGACAATGTTAAACATTAAATAGAGAAGACAAAACAAAGCAAAGACGTACTAGAGATATTGAAGATCATAATGCGCACTTCAAATGAAATTGTTAGCTTAATCAGGGTCTTAGGTGTAAAACCTCCCTCATCTATACCTAACACAAGTGATTTTCCTTTTCGTTTTTCGTTTTTCGTTTTTCAAATTTTTTTTTCAAAATTTGTTTTTTCGAATTTTTTTTTTTTTCGATTTTGAATATGAAAATGACCCATTTTCCTTTTCGTTTTTCATTTTCCTTTTCGATTTTGAATAGAAAAATGGCTCATTTTCCTTTTCGTTATTAATTTTCCTTTTCGTTTTTCATTTTCCTTTTCGATTTTGAATAGGAAAATGACCCATTTTCCTTTTCGTTATTCATTTTCCTTTTCAAATTTTTTTTTTCAAAATTTTTTTTTTCGAATTTTTTTTTTTCGATTTTGAATAGGAAAATGACCTATTTTCCTTGTCGTTTTTCATTTTCCTTTTCGATTTTGAATAGGAAAATGACTCATTTTCCTTTTCGTTATTCATTTTCCTTTTCGTTTTTCATTTTCCTTTTCGTTATTCATTTTCCTTTTCAAATTTTTTTTTTCAAAAATATTTTTTTTCGATTTTTTTTTTTTCGATTTTGAATAGGAAAATGACCCATTTTCCTTTTCGTTTTTCATTTTCCTTTTCGATTTTGAATAGGAAAATGACTCATTTCCCTTTAGTCATTCATTTTCCTTTTCAAATTTTTTTTTTAAAAAAAATTTTTTTTCGAATTTTTTTTTTTTTCGATTTTGAATAGGAAAATGACCCATTTTCCTTTTCGTTTTTCATTTTTTTTTTCGATTTTGAATAGGAAAATGACTCATTTTCCTTTTCGTTATTTTTCATTTTCCTGAATGAATAACGAAAAGGAAAATGAGTCATTTTCCTATTCAAAATCGAAAAGGAAAATGAAAAACGAAAAGGAAAATGGGTCATTTTCCTATTCAAAATCAAAAAAAAAATTGGAAAAAAAATTTTGAAAAAAAAATTTGAAAGGGAAAATGAATAACGAAAAGGAAAATGGGTCATTTTCCTATTCAAAATCGAAAAGGAAAATGAAAAACGAAAAGGAAAATGAATAACGAAAAGGAAAATGAGTCATTTTCCTATTCAAAATCGAAAAGGAAAATGAAAAACGAAAAGGAAAATGGGTCATTTTCCTATTCAAAATGGAAAAAAAAAATTTAAAAAAAAATTTAAAAAAAAAAATTGAAAAGGAAAATGAATAACAAAAAGGAAAATGGGTCATTTTCCTATTCAAAATCGAAAAGGAAAATGAAAAACGAAAAGGAAAATGAATAACGAAAAGAAAAATGAGTCATTTTCCTATTCAAAATCGAAAAAGAAAATGAAAAACCAAAAGGAAAATGGGTCATTTTTCTATTCAAAATCAAAAAAAAAAAAAAAATCGAAAAAAAAATTTTTGAAAAAAAAATTTGAAAAACGAAAAACGAAAAGGAAAATCACTTGTGTTAGTTCTCATCTATTGCGATCTGAAGGTCTGCTTTCACAAAACACAACACGGTTATGGGGCATAAAGGGAATAAAAAGATGATCAGCCTAGTACAAGCAAAAAAAAAGCCAAAATAAACAATTATGAATCATTCATCTGACAAAATGTCTGTTATAATTTTGAATTTTGCAATCGAACACTGCTAGAGAATTTGCTATGCAAGGCATAGGCTAGGCAAAATTTAATGAAGCCCCCAAATATTATTTTCGTTTGTTAAGACGGTAATGAAATGTGGAATAAGTGTAGGCGACACAAGCTACATAAACAAACGACAATTTAAAAAAAAACACAAGGGAATTCGGCCAGCAGTCTTCAACATGACCATCGCCATCTTCCATAGTTGTCTGTTTTTGTTGGTTTTTTTTATTTATTTGTTAAACTACGCGTTGTTACTTACTTATTTTAACGGTTTTCTTGATAATAGAAGATCAGTTCATCTTTCGCTTTTGGTGAACCCAAATGAAACCATTATCTTTTGAAAATTATCATTTAGGATGATTGCACAAGATGATTAGAAAATGAAATGAAAACAAAAAAAGAAGAAAGAAATATTGCTAAATATTACATTATATATCGTTAAAACCTTTGACTATTTTCTCTTAATGTTCTTTCACATGGTAACATCTCAACTCTGTGATGGTAGCTAGATAAATTTTGCGTTTGCATGTAACAAATCGTAGCTTTCATCAGACTGTAGTTCCGTTTTTCATCGATAGATTAGGCCGTGATTCATGATGGATTATTTCGCAGATTGAATAGACTTATATATCTGTTATATATTGAATTAAATAAAGAAACGCTTGACTGCTGATCGATCAATTTCACTAGTACCATTGACTCGAACAGACAAATCAAGTCTGAGCAAGTTTGTATTCCCAAGTCGTACATATCTCGTCTCTGGTTGTCATATATATTTGATGTGGAATTAGGGAAACAACAAGAATGCAAAGACATTATTTCAATCATCAAAAGAAAAACTAATCCAGAATGGAGGATGAATTTCGTATGGATCCCACCATTTCTGTTAAGCAATCATGTGATCAAAAGGGTGGGGGAATGAAATAAATTTTGTCTGATATTTTCAAATACTTATTGGATAAACGGTGTGTTTGTTTGTTGTTTGCTTATTGTCCCGTCGGTGATATTGCCGCCGTGTGACAACCGTTATTGTAATAACAACCGTTATTGTAATACAATTTGTTAAATGATTTAAAAGTGGATTTTTTTATTTTACGCGAAGGAATTAATTGTAACTAAGATATTATCACCAATAATAATTGGATATTTTAACTAATAATGAAAATAATTAACATTTAAAAACAGTTTATTACAATAACAGTTGTTATCACAATTACGGTTGGCATGCTCAACCGTTATTGTAATAAACTTTTTATATCGTAAAATTTAAATTTTTGAATTAATTTAACTTCTTAGTTGAAGTCAAAATATATTTCTGGATTGCTAAATACCGATATCAGTTGTTATTATTACTATTAAAACCAAGAAATAACTTTGAAGTTTTTATTACAATAACGGTTGACGGCCAAAATCCTTTGTGTAACAATAACCGTTATGGTAATAAACTTTTTCAATCAATCTTATTACGTCTTAAAAACATCCTAAATGACAAATAGTCGCCGAAAATTGATATTTCAGTCACTTTAAACAGTTATTTTCTATATTTTCGAACTTATTTCAGAAATTAAGATTTTTTCTTACAATTTTGGCTTAGTGTCTGATATGTTCTGAATATATGAATATATTGTCTGGAATGGATATAGATGATCTACTAGTACATGAATATACTAATTCATTCATAATTATGTCATTTTGAGTCACTTCTTAACAAAATATGTCTTTGAAATTTTTATTACAATAACGGTTGACAACCGAAATCCTTATTGTAACAACAACCGTTATGGTAATAAACTTTTTTAATCAATCTTATTTTGTCTTTAAAGCATCCTAAATGACTTATAGTCACGGAATATCTGCATTTTAGTCTTTTTAAAAAGTTTTCCTTTATTTTCGAACCAATTTAATAAATTAAGATTTTTTTCTTACATTTTTGACTAAGTGTCCGATATATTCTGCAAAAAAAATAAATATATTATCTGAGATGGATATAGATGATCTACTAGTACTTCAATATACTAACTGATTCATATTTAAGACTTTTTGAGTCACTTCTTAACAAAATATGTCTTTGAAGTTTTTATTACAATAACGGTTGACGACCGAAATCCTTATTGTAACAACAACCGTTATGGCAATTAACTTTTCTAATCAATCTTATTTTGTCTTTAAAGCATCCTATATGACTAAAAAATCGCCGAAAATTGGTATTATAGTCACTTTAAACAGTTACTTTCTATATTTTTGAACAAATTTCAGAAATTAAGATTTTTTCTTACAATTTTGCCTGAGTGTCTGATATGATCTGAAAATATGAATATATTGTCTGAAATGGATATAGATGATCTACTAGTACTTAGATATATAAATTCATTCATATTTAAGTCATTTTGAGTCACTTCTTAATAAAACATGTCTTTGAAGTTGTTATTACAATATCGGTTGACGACCAAAATCCTTATTGTAACAACATCCGTTATGGTAATAAACTTTTTTATTCAATCTTATTTTGTCTTTAAAACATCCTAAATGACTTATAGTCACGGAAAATCGGCATTTCAATCTTTTTAAACAGGTTTCCTTTATTTTCGGACCAATTTAAGAAAATAAGATTTTATCTTACAATTTTGGCTAAGTGTCCGATACATTCTGAAAAAATAAATATATTATCAGACATGGATAGAGATGATCTACTAGTACTTTAATATACTAACTGATTCATATTTTAGACATTTTGGGTCACTTCTAAACAAAATACGTATTTGAAAATTTTATTGCAATAACGGTTGACGGCAGAAATCATTATTGTTACAACAACCGTTATGGTAATAAACTTTTTAAATCAATCTTATTTCGTCTTTAAAACATCCTAAATGACTAATAGTCTTGGAAAATTGGTATTTTAGTGACTTTAAATAGTTATTTTATATATTTTCGAACAAATTTCAGAAATTAAGATTTATCTTACAGTTTTGTCGAAGTGTCCTATATATTCTGAAAATATGAATATGTTGCCTGAAATGGATATAGATGGTCTACTAGTACAGGAATTGATTCATATCTAAGTTATTTTGAGTCACTTTTAAACAAAATACGTCTTTGAAGTTTTTATTACAATAACGGTTGACGGCCGAAATCCTAATTGTAACAACAACCGTTGTGGTAATAAACTTTTTCAATCAATCTTTTTTTGTCTCTAAAACATCCTAAATTATAGTCACGGAAAATCGGCATTTTAATCTTTTTAAACAGGTTTCCTTTATTTTCGGACCAATTTAAGAAATTAAGATTTTTTTCATACAATTTTGGCTAAGTGTGTGATATATTCTGAAAAAAATAAACATATTATCAGAGATGGATAGAGATGATCTACTAGTACTTGAATATACTAACTGATTCATATTTAAGACATTTTGGGTCACTTCTAAACAAAATACGTCTTTGAAGTTTTTATTACAATAACGGTTGACGACTGAAATCCTTATTGTAACAACAACCGTTATGGTAATAAACTGTTTCTGAAATCAATCTTATTTCGTCTCTAAAACATCATAAATGACTTATAGTCACGGAAAATCAGCATTTCAGTCTTTTTAAACAGTTTTCCTTTATTTTCGAACTAATTTAAGAAATTAAGATTTTTTCTTACAATTTTGGCTAAGTTCCCTGTACGGTAAGTAAACTTGAAACAAAGTTGATTTAATAAAATTAATGCCCAACAGCCACGTGCGCCTACCTCTCGGACCCTACACCCATAGGTGTTTCTGCAGCTCAAAGTAGTATATTTTTAGATACTTGCATTTATAAAGGCCAACGATTTGAATTTGAAGGAATACTTGACATTAAGAGTTACATTAAACCGACAAACACCTTTCAATACCTACATCGATCATCTATGCATAACGAAAATGTGTTCCGTGGGCTTGTCAAAGGTGAAACTATTCGACACATTAGAAACAATAGCAATGAAGAAAATTTAATAAAATTTTTAAATCAGTTCAAAGAATGTCTAGTCAAAAGAGGATACCAAGAAGATGCTGTTGAAAACATTATTAATACCACCTTAAGAATAAAAAGAGATGATGTACTAAAACCTAAACAAAAAGAAAACAAAGGAATCCCTTTAGTTTTCATTACTAAATACAGCTTTAACTTGGAAAATTTTGGAAAGTATTGAAAAAGCATTGGAACAAAATATATGAGGATAGAGAATGCAAACAAATATTTACTGAAAACCCCATTGTAGCATTCAGCAGACACATAAACATCAAAGAATTTTTAACAAAATCACGTTTACCCAAGGTTTAAGTTGACCCCTGACGACGCAGACTTAGACCTTGTACGAAAACCAAGACGAAATTGAATCGAAGTCCTACTTTGAGCTGCAGAAACACCTATGGGTGTAGGGTCCGAGAGGTAGGCGCGCGTGGCTGTTGGGCATTAATTTTATTAAATCATAACTTCAAGTTCATTTGTGACTGGATATGCTACGGCTTGAACAGACGCACGACTGGTTCCAAGTTAACTTCAAAGTTAAGCAGTCAAAATTAAAGGTCTGCTTTTAAAAGCAGTCTCGTTCTTATGGCAGATCTACCACCCAAGCTGTCGTCGATATTGCTTTTTTTAATGCAATTAAGTTTTTTTATTAAACCGATTTGTCCGGTTTGAGCAGACCTATTGAAATGTGTGGTCTAGTTAAAGCGGTCACGACTGATTATTACAAGTCAAGAAAAGCTGTCACAAGTCTTTGACCAGTCACTAGTAAACGCAAGATAACGTAAATGTCTGCTATAGTAGACATGAGTAGACATAGAGAGCAGTCGAACAGTTAACTTTATGTTAACTTTTGCATAGTTTATTTGCGAACCCATCTGTAGCTTATAGTCAAGTCGATTTGTGAAACAAATGAAAAAAATATAGTAAAAGCACGAAATAAGGCATATTGGTGGAAAAAAGCATACTAATCAATTTATCAATAAAATGCAACCCTACTTAATTCCGTATTCTTACTTAAATACGTAGACTCAATGTCACAAAAATCATTCTTATGATTTACTTTTCTTTAGATGTTGTTTCATTAAGCAATCATTAATTAACATGGTCTTTACTATATGCATATAAAATTGACATAATGTGCACATAATGACTACGATCGGCACCAAAGTATTACCTTGAACTCCACATTCCCATAATTAAATTGAGCTAATAACAAAATAACCGAACTTGGGGGATCAATCTCAAATGTCCATGAAAAAAGACAAAACAAGGAAGACATACCGGCCAAACCTCTCTTTTCCATTGCGATCTAAATGAATGTCATTCGCATGACTGTGTTTAATTCTTAAGGTATAAGAATGCAGCATAAAGATATTTTAGATCACCTGTACCTAAAATTTAAGCTAGCTAATTTTAAAAGTAAAACACTATATGAATATGATGAGCATAGATAATTGGCCAGAGGGCTTCTCCTGAGGCTACGACTCTTCGAAAGTCAAAAATAGCGGTTTTGTCATGTTTATAACCCATTGAATATATACCTATTGCAGATTACGAGGCTTTTTTGTTCCTTGTTTAAACTTTTAGCTTATTAAGCTCTTCAAAAGTTTCCATTTGGTCGAAGTAGTCAGAAGAACCTTTAAAGGGAAAGTTCACCAAAAAATGAAAATTTGTCATATGATTTCTAATGCATTATCTAGTTATGCTATATCATTTAAACTTTTATATTCAATTTAATAAGCTAACAAAATTGAATTTTATTTTTTATCTTTTGGTTCTGTCATTTTAAATTTCACAAATCATCTGAATACCACTAAGTCTCCTTTTGACAGTGACCCACAATTTACCTAATTATTGAATTGCCAATATATAATATTTTTGTGTGCATCTATGTTATGGCATTTTAAATAAGTGATAGAAAATCCTTATTAAAATTAACAAAATTGAGTTATTCTTTAATTAGTTTTAGTGATTTTTTGGTATAAAAATCAATTTAAATAAGTCATTTTTAATTATCTAAGTCATGTTGTGTTGTGATAATCTTGCATATAAATAACATTATTGTTTTAAATGCTAGAATGAAAATAAAATGATTTAGTACATAAAACTTTGTTTCTGAATGTTTGTATATTAGGTTTTGACACCTGTAGGTATTGATAATTAGAATTTCCTGTTTATTTCACCCCAAGTCAGCTGTGACTAATTACATTTATGTTTACCTAACCATTACACAGGTACCTGCTGAGAGACAATGACAATAAATTCACATTAATTAACAATTTTAGCAAACCAAGTGAGGGGTTAGAAAAAGAATGACCTGTAATTTACATGATTATATAACAATTATTTTCAATGAAATATGATGGCTAACATTTAAATACACAACTTCTTTCTTAATAGTAAATAAAAATAATATTTTTTTGAATTATAGAATTTTGAATTTAATTAATTGATTATAAAGTTCAATTTAAAAGAAAAAGATAATAGATTAATAAAACGTTTTTAAAAAGATTTTTATATAGAAAGTAATTTGAAAATATCAAATGATCTTATTGACTTTTGATTATTTTAATTATTTTGTTGGTTATTGGACATACCACATGATCATTTAAACGTTTGAACTAATATGATTTTTTGCTACTCTGTAGAAATTCTGATTAACTGAAGTAGTCCCCTAATGTAGAGCAGGGGACTATTTCAAATAAATAATCTCCAATATCTTTGTTATAAGTGAAGATATGAGAGAAAAAAATTGCACACTGTAATAAAACATTATTCTGAACAATTTAAGACCATATGTCAAAAATCGTGAACTTACCCTTTAAAGAAGATGCCTTTTACAGCTTGATGAGGACGGATACTTGATCCAGACTCCAGTGAGACTCTTGTTTACTAGATGCTTAGCATAAGTTAGTTAGCTAGTTAGTTAGTTAGTTAGTTAGTGCTTTACCCCCAAGCAGCGCGATTTCGGCTATATCCGGGAGATGAACATGAAAGTGGTGATACAATGAACTTGAAATGATGATGAAGCGGGGGAAATGGGGACACAACGCCAATCGGGTATGAGAGTTTTGACTGACACTAGAAAAAGGAGTGATGGGTAGGGATGAGAAATTTAGCCTCCTGCATGGGGATCCTACGGATTCTACTCTTTTCGAGACCTGCAGCAGGGTTTTTTAACGTGCAAGGAACGTGACATTTTTCCCAACACGGTGCACCACTTTGGTTTGCGGTCAGGTTTTCTGCATTATCGCCTGACGACCCCGCATCTTTCGATGTCAGGGCTGCTCCATTCAACCACCTGGGGCACACATACCAGTCGCTTTGTGGGCAAAGCAGCTTGACCCGATGTCAGGTTTCTGAGCGCTCTTTAGTGGACTTTTAACTACAAGCTTAGCGCTGATGCGGGCCTTTTCGCCAGCCGGAACCCGCACGGGTGCTAATCAAAAGAGCGAAACCCCTGTAATGAACATATGTAGTCTTTAATTTTGTGGAACTTTTTTGCAGGGTTATTATTTTACCTAGCACATTAAAACTTTCAAAGTGTTTTTTTTTTGCCGGTATCTAATTTCTCCTTTTTGCAATGGTTTGCATCTCGCAAAAATATTAACCCTCGAAAATAAATTTCGAAATAAGCATGATAATTATATGTACAACCAAACTCGAATATAAGTAATCGCTAAAATTGAATTCCGCGAAAAAAAGAACTTCCATTTTTAGCTCACCTGGACCGAAGGTCCATGTAAGCTATTGCCATCACTTGGCGTTCGTCTTCGTCCGTCGTCGTTAACATTTTCCAAACGTTAACTCCTCTAACACCATTAGTCCAATGGCTTTTAAATTTGGCACAGTTGTTTATTAGCAGAGGTAGTATCAAATTATAGTGGGGATTTTTGATTCGTCGAAAAATATGGCCACCATGGCTTAAAATAGAACATAGGGGTAAATTGCAGTTTTTTGCAAATAACTTACAACGGTTACAGATATCAAAATTTTGGCTACAGTAAAAATGTTCAGCACCTCAAGATCTACCTGCCAGGAAATTTTCAGGAAGATCCAACAACCAATGTTGGAGTTATTGCCCTTTTTTGGATTTTTTTTAAAAATTTTGCACCTGTTAAGCTCAATTTCTTGAAAACTATACAAGACATTTAAGAAATATAAATTGCATATTGTTCATGTTTTTGAGCACATCGAGATCTACAAAATATGTAATAGGGTCAACGTTATAGGACCTTTCCTTTTAGCAGTTATTGCCCTTAGAACGTCAAAATTGAGCATTTAAAAAGCATTTCCTCATTACATTGAAAACGTTAACTCCTCTGACACTTTAAGTCCAATTGGAACCAAACTTGGTATTGTTGTTTATTAGCATTAGGTGTATAGAACAGATGTGAGGATTTTTGATTGGTTGTAGAACATGTGGCTAAAAATAGAACATTGGGTTAAACAGCATTTTTTGCTAATAACTCAAAAAGGGTGTAATTTTTTTGAATTTTGATTGAGAACCAAAGTGATCAGCACCTTAAGATCCACCATATTGTCAGATGACCGCCTTATTAAACTTATAACCCTTTTAATGTCAAATTGATTTTGCCTAAAAACCTTTACTTCAGGCACATATGTTAGGTGAGCGATTCAGGCTCCTGGGAGCCTCTTGTTCATATTTTTAGTATATATGGGACACTTAGCCAAAATCGTAAGAAAAAATCTTAATTTTTTGAATTAGTTCGAAAATAAAGAAAAACTGTTTAAAAAGACAGAAATGCCAATTTTCCGTGACTATAAGTCATTTAGGATTATTTAATACGAAATAAGATTGATTGATAAAGTTTATTACCATAACGGTTGTTGTTACAGTAAGGATTTCGGTCGTCAACCGTTATAGTAATAAAAAACTTCAAAGACATATTTTGTTTAGAAGTAACTCAAAATGACTTAAATATGAATCAATTAGTATATTCAAGTACTAGTAGATCATCTATATCCATCTCAGATAATATATTCAAATTTCCAGAATGTATCGGACACTTAGCCAAAATTGTAGGAAAAAAATCTTTATTTCTGAAATTAGTTCGAAAATATAGAAAATAACTGTTAAAAAAGACTGAAATGTCGATTTTCCGTGACTATCAGTCATTTTGGATGATTAAACGACGAAATTAGGTTGATTGAAAAAGTTTATAACCATAACGGTTGTTGTTACAATAAGGATTTCGGTCTTCAACCGTTATTGTAATAAAATCTTCAAAGATGAATTATGTTTAGAAGTGACTCAAAATGACTTAAATTTGAATAAATTAGTATATTCAAGTACTAATAGATCATCTATATCCATTCCAGAATATATCAGCACCTTAAGATCCACCATATTGTCAGATGACCGCCTTATTACACTTATAACCCTTTTAATGTCAAATAGATTTTGCCTAAAAACCTTTACTTCAGGCACATATGTCAGGTGAGTGATTCAGGCTCCTGGGAGCCTCTTTTCCATATTTTTAGTATATATGGGACACTTAGCCAAAATTGTAAGAAAAATCTTAATTTCTTAAATTAGTTTTCGAAAATAAAGGAAAACTGTTTAAAAAGACTGAAATGCCGGTTTTCCGTGACTATAAGTCATTGAGGATATTTTAAAGACAAAATAAGATTGATTGAAAAAGTTTATTACCATAACGGTTGTTGTTACAATAAGGATTTCGGTCGTCAACCGTTATTGTAATAAAATCTTCAAAGATGAATTAATTTTAAAAGTGACTCAAAATGACTTAAATATGAATAAATTAGTATACTCAAGTACTAATAGATCATCTATATCCATTCCAGACAATATATTCATATTTTCAGAATGTATCGGACACTTAGCCAAAATTGTAAGAAAAAATCTTAATTTTTGAAATTAGTTCGAAAATAAAGAAAATAACTGTTTAAAAAGACTGAAATGTCGATTTTCCGTGACTATCAGTCATTTTGGATGATAAAAAGACGAAATTAGGTTGATTGAAAAAGTTTATTACCATAACGGTTGTTGTTACAATAAGGATTTCGGTCGTCAACCGTTATTGTAATAAAATCTTCAAAGATGAATTATGTTTAGAAGTGACTCAAAATGACTTAAATATGAAGCAATTAGTATAATCAAGTACTAATAGATCATCTATATCCATTCCATACAATATATTCATATTTTCAGAATTTATCGGACACTTAGCCAAAATTGTAAGAAAAAAAATAATTTCTGAAATTAGTTCGAAATTAAAGGAAAACTGTTTAAAAAGACTTAAATGCCGATTTTCCGTGACTATAAGTCATTAAGGATGTTTTAAAGACGAAATATGATTGATTGAAAAAGTTTATTACCCTAACGGTTGTTGTTGCAATAAGGATTTCAGTCGTCAACCGTTATTGTAATAAAAACTTCAAAGACATATTTTGTTTAGAAGTGACTCAAAATGACTTGAATATGATTCAATTAGTATATTCAAGTACTAGTAGATCATCTATATCCATTATAGACAATATATTCATATTTTCAGAATATATGGGACACTTAGCCAAAATTGTAAGAAAATCTTAATTTCTGAAATTTGTTCGAAAATAAAGAAAAAACTGTCTAAAATGACTGAAATACAAATTTTCCGCGACTATAAGTCATTTTTGGATGTTTAAAAGCCGAAATAAGATTGATTGAAAAAGTTTATTACCATAACGGTTGTTGTTACGATAAGGATTTCGGTCGTCAACCGTTATTGTAATAAAACCTTCAAAGAGAAGCAAAGGTGTACCAAAGGGGTAATCAGTATCATATAACCGTAAAGACAAAGACAAAACCGGCAGACAAAAAATCATCACAACAAAACAAACCACATAACAACATAAAACACACACACACGTACATAACAACAAAACCGCATTCAGCAACGCGAACTCAAGTCGAAACGAGAGTGAACTCAGGTGCTCCGGAAGAGTAAGCAGTTCCTGCTTGCCATAGCACACCCGTCATGTTGCCAAAGATCGATTAAGTGTTGGTCAAATCCGGAAAGGATGACATTACAAAACTCTATGTCAAACCAACATCTGTGCTCATCTGAGAGATAGAAATCCCATATTTGTATACAAGCACATGATGTCGTCCGTAAAAATTCTTGAGTGATGACAACAACCTGGGAGCAACGTACCCCTGTGTTAACAATTTGCTTGTCAGCCGTGTGGCTCTATCAAGGAAGTTGTTGTACTCCCCAAATGCTCTGGAATAGCGAATCAATTGTGATACGTAAACTCCATATGCTGGAGCGGACGGAATGTTGCTACACAGAAAGGGAAAGTTAACTATTGGAAAGTTGAAGTCATCACGTTTGTCATAGAGCTTTGTACAAAGCCTTCCTTGTGTGTCAATTTCGAGAAATAGATCCAGATATGAAGCGGACCTCCTAGAATCTGTAGTGTCCTTTATCTCAAGTTCCTTCGGATATATGAGATGTAAAAAGTCACCAAATCGAGGATTGTTTAGTGAAAGGACATCATCAATATAACGAAATGTGAGATTGAAGGATAAAGCAAGTTTGCGGTCCTTTTTGTCTAGAAGTGATTGTAAGAAGTCCGCTTCATATGAATGAAGAAACTTATCGGCAAGCCATGGTGCACAATTTGTGCCCATTTGGATACCTATTGTTTGCTGAAAAACACGTCCACCAAACTGAACAAATATGTTGTCGAATAGAAAGTAGAGCATTTCTATTATTTGATCTTCTGTAAATTTGTTTTTCTTGCTAGACTCTTGGATGACAAAGTAAGTCTTTTTATAACCGACTACTAAATACTTGTACCTGCGTTTTCCGTTCTTTTTGATAAAGCTACGTTTAATCAGCTGTGCCAAACGAGATTTTAGTTGTGAATGTGGAATTGAAGTATATAATGTAGAGAAATCAAACGTTTTAATGCTATTGCATGTTGAAAATGACTTAGAATGGAGATTTTCCATCAGTTCTTTAGAATTTTTGAGAATCCACATTTGATTGACGCCATTTCTAGAGTAACAACAATCAAAATACTTTTGAATGCTTGATTTTATTGCCGTCAATATTGATGTCATCAAAACTGAAAGAGGCTTAGTTGTACATTTGGATGACCCAGCAATAAATCGTTGCTTGTATGGAGTTTTGTGTAACTTTGGAATCCAATACAAGGATTGAACGTCATCGTTCTTTTTGTCAACAGAAATGCCAAAGGAAGAAATGACAGAATTATGATTGTTGATTATTTCCTCCTTTGACAGTATTGTTGCTGTATATGTGGTGCTTTTGCTAGTACAACCAACCCCTAATTCAGCTGTTAAACATTCAATATAGTGTCTTTTGCATACGAAAATGATGTTGTTAGGCGCTATATCAGCAGGTACGACAACATATTTGTCATGTAAGGTGGATAATGTCTCCGCAACATCAGGGTTGTTGAAAATAGATGTTGCCTTGGTGCTCATCGAGCCTTTCAAAGAGTTAATTCTTTTCAAAACCAACGACCTCACAGACTTTACCCACTCAGAAAGAACGTCGCTTTCCTTTTCATGTTCTTTTTTGGCCCATTTTCTGGCATAGTCTTCAACTGAATCCATAATTGTTTTGAAATTATGGTTCCAGTTGATTGCTCTAGGCTCACGATATTTTGGTCCTTTGGCCAAAAGACATACCTTTTTTAGAAGTGACTCAAAATGACTTGAATATGAATCAATTAGTATATTCAAGTACTAGTAGATCATCTATATCCATTTCAGACAATATATTCATATTTTCAGAATATATGGGACACTTAACCAAAATTGTAAGAAAAAATTTTAATTTTTGAAATTAGTTGGAAAATATAAAAAAATAACTGTTTAAAATGACTGAAATAAAAATTTTCCTCGACTTATAGTCATTTAGGACATTTTAAAGACGAAATAAGATTGACTGAAAAAGTTATTACCATAACGGTTGTTGTAACAATAAGGATTTCGGTTGTCAACCGTTATTGTAATAAAAAACTTCAAAGACATATTATGTTTAGAAGTGACTCAAAATGACTTAAACATGAATCAATTAGTATAATCAAGTACTAGTAGATCATCTATATCCATCTCAGATAATATATTCATATTTTCAGAATATATCGGACACTAAGCCAAAATTGTGAGAAAAAATCTTTATTTCTGAAATTAGTTCGAAAATAAAGGAAAACTGTTTAAAAAGACTGAAATGCCGATTTTCCGTGACTATAAGTCATTTAGGATGTTTAAAAGACGAAATAAGATTGATTGAAAAAGTTTATTACCATAACGGTTGTTGTTACAATAAGGATTTTGGTCGTCAACCGTTATTGTTATTAAAACTTCAAAGACATATTTTGTTTAGAAGTGACTCAAAATGACTTGAATATGAATCAATTAGTATATTCAAGTACTAGTACTTCATTTATATCCATTTCAGACAATATATTCATATTTTCAGAATATATGGGACACTTAGCCGAAATTGTAAGAAAATCTTAATTTCTGAAATTAGTTCGAAAATTTAGGAAAAAAAACTGTTTAAAATGACTGAAATACCAATTTTCCGCGACTATTAGTTATTTTGTATGATTGAAAAAGTTTATTACCAAAACGTTTGTTCTAAAAATAAGGATTTCGGTCCTCAACCGTTATTGTGATAATAAATCATAGTCATTCCTTTGGTTATAATAGTAATATCGGTATTAGGCGATCATGAAATATATTTTGACTTCAACTAAGAGGTAAAATTTATTCAAAAATTGAATTTTTACGATATAAAAAAGTTTATTACAATAACGGTTGAGCATGCCAACCGTTATTGTGATAACAACTGTTATTGTAATAAACTGTTTTTAATTTTTTTTTCATAATAAGTTAAAATATTCAATTATTTTTGGTGATAATATTTTAGTAACAATTAATTCCTTCACGTAAAATAAAAAAATCCACTTTTAATTCATATAACAAAATTTATTACAATAACGGTTTTTATTACAATAACGGTTGTTACACCGCCGTACTCGGGACATACACAAGTTTTTATATTATTTATGTTATGTGAAGAATTTATGTTAATTGTTTTTGTCAAGAAGAGGGTCTTTCATTGTACTGCAGGATTGGGCTTGAATTATATGTAGTTTATTTTCCATCCAGGGCCAATTGAAAAACAGCGAACAGCGACCGGTGGTCACATTGAAGGCTGCTGGCTATTTCCATTGTGGATTTTTTTAAATGTACGTTTATTTTGTAGGTGGTGTCGCGTACACTTATTCAAAATCTCAATTTCTTCTATTTAGTATATAAATAATTAGATATACGGAATCTGAAATATTTTTATTTCAAAATATTCATTGTCAGTTGATAAAGGGGTGCATGGGATAAATATGCTTTGTCAGTCCCCCATAGATGTCAGTGTAAATAAAGAAGGAATGTGTCCATGGGACACGGATGCCCCCGCTAGGCCCCAAACAGGAAGTAGATGTCTGACATACATGAGAGTAGCTTAGGACATACAGTTTGTCATACTGAACCATCCTACCAAGTTTCAAATCATTCTCATGTATGGTTCCTGAGAAAATCTTGACGGAAATTTTCAAGTCATGTTCACATATTTTCAAATCGGCCGAAGTCCCAAACAGGAAGTATATGTCCAACAGGTCTCAAAATCGCTTACAACATACAGTTTGTCATGCTGAACCATCCGACCAAGTTTCAAATCATTCTCATGTACGATTCCTGAGAAAAGCTTGACGGAAATTTTCAGTCATGTGCACATATTTTCACATCGGCCTTGGTCCCAAACAGGAAGTAGATGTCCGACAGGTCTCAAAATCGCTTAGGACATATAACATGTCATACTTAATAATCCTACCAAGTTTCAAATCATTCTCATGTATGGTTCCTGAGAAAAGCTTAACGGAAATTTTCATAGTCATGTTCACATATTTTCAAATCGGCCTAAGTCCAAAACAGGAAATATATGTCCAACAGGTCTCAAAATCGCTTACAACATACAGTTTGTCATGCTGAACCATCCGACCAAGTTTCAAATCATTCTCATGTACGATTCCTGAGAAAAGCTTGACGGAAATTTTCAAAGTCATGTACAAATATTTTCACATCGGCCTAGGTCCCAAACAGGAGTAGATGTCCGACAGGTCTCAAAATCGCTAAGGACATATAACATGTCATACTAAACAATCCTACCAAGTTTCAAATCATTCTCATGTATGGTTCCTGAGAAAAGCTTAACGGAAATTTTCATAGCCATGTTCACATATTTTCACATTGGCCTAAGTCCCAAACAGGAAGTAGATGTCCGACAGGTCTCAAATTCTCTTAGGACGTATTGTTTGTCATACTGAACCATCATACCAAGTTTCAAATCCTTCTCATATACAGTTCCTGAGAAAAGCTTGACGGAAATTCGTACGGACGTACGTACATACAGACGGACGTACGGACGGACATGAGTAAAACTTAATGCCCCCCGACATCTTGTCGCGGGGGCATAAAAAATTGTCTGTTCAATTGGGCCAAGAACAATCGAGATTTAAAAAATGTTCCTAGCTAAGTAGAGTCAGACATCGATTGGACGTGTTCCTATAAAATCCAATTTCGAATAAACATGGATAACTTTAACTAACGATATTACAGAATTTGCAGAAATATTATCAAACACGAAAGATAAAGCATATTTTCATATTTTCATATATTTACTTCATTTCTTCATGGCCGTAATAGTTATG
>CAXARO010000700.1:0-65849 GCA_963971305.1 Arcuatula senhousia
TTATAATAATAATAATAACAAGTGCTGATTGTGATTGCAAGCAAGTCACAAAAAAATCCCCTCCCGTGCCCACTTTTGTCACAAAATTGTTCGAAAATGTCGCCATGTTGTTCGTTATATCAATATTGACCTAAATTCCAATTTTCGTTAAAATCGGACAACTTTTCAATTTTCGCACTTTGGCGGCCATTTTGAATATGACGGCCATCTTGGATTTGTTCGAAAATGTTGCCACGTTGTTCGTAATATCAATATTGACCTGAATGCCAATTTTCGTTGAAAACGGACAACTTTTCAATTTTGGCACTTTGACGGCCATTTTGAATATGGCGGCCATCTTGGATTTTTCGGAAAACGGTCGCATATTGTTCGGGACCTTAATATTGACCTATAAACCTATTTTGGTTCATATCCATATTTTTGGTGATTTTTTATGATTTATTTTGTATTTTTTTCAAATTCAAAATGGCCGCCAATCCAAGATTGCCGCCATTTCCAAAATTTCGAAATCGGAAGGATCATTTCCTAGTGGTGACCTATTTTTCTAGTAAGTTTCATTGACCTATGTCTTTTCGTCTTCGAGAAATCCTACGGACAAAGTTTGGTTAGAAAGAAGAAGAAGAAGAACTAGAATTGCCATTGCCAGCAATAGCAGATGTCGACCGTTGCCTTATCTTTTACGACATATTTGACACTGTTGGCAGCCATTTAAATGATTTTTTAATATTTGACTCCATATTCCCACTCGCAATCCTTCAAACACCTAAAATATCAAGTTGGGATTAAATCTGAGAATTTTCAATATTTACGGAAGTGGCGGCCATTTTGAATTTTTTAGAATTTTTGAACTCGCCATCATTTGAAACTCCTAAATATAAAGTTTCGTTAAAATCTGAGAATGTTCACTTTTTACGGAAAATGGCGGCCATTTTGAATTTTTCGACAATTCTGACCTTGCGTATCAACTCGCCATCCTTCATATTCCTTAAATATAAAGTTTCATTAAAATCGGAGAATGTTCAATTTTTACGGGAAATGGCGGCCATTTTGAATTTTTTGAAATTTTTGAATCGGTCATCCTTCAAAACTCTTAAAAATAAAATTTCGTTAAAATTTTGAAAAAAAAAATTTTTGGAAGTGGCGGCCATTTTGAATTTTTTGAACTTTTTTAACTCGCCATCCTTTGAAACACCTAAATATAAATTTTCGTGGAAATCGGAAAATTTTCATTTTTACAGGAAGTGGCGGCCATTTTGAATTTTTCGACATTTCTTACTCCGCGAATGAACTCGCACTCCTTCATATACCTTAAATATAAAGTTTCGTTAAAATCGGAGAATGTTCAATTTTTACGGGAAATGGCGGCCATTTTGAATTTCGACATTTTTTTCGTCACCTCTTAATTCGCCATCCCATTATAATCCGTAATACCAATTTTTGTTCAAATTGAAGAACGCGACATTTTTTACGTAAAATGGCGGCCATCTTGGAAATGGCAGCCATCTTGGTTCCGAAAATTTCTACTGCAACATATATCATGGTTACGTATCATCATACCATGTTTGGATCCACAATATAAAACGGTTCTTTAGTTATGACGCGGACAAAAAATTGGCGACAATAAGAATAATAAGAATAATAAGAATAATAATGAAAAAAAATAAACGCGACAATAACAATATGTCTACCGAATAACTGCGTTTCGGTCGACATAATAAGAATAAAAACTAGATATAAATGCCATTTCTAGAAATAGCATATGTCACTCCATTTTGTGTGTAAAGTTAAAAAGTCCATGTACAAAGCTCTGTGCAAAGTTTATCAAGTACATGTTATATTAGCTATTTGAATTACAATATGTCATCATGACCATCACAAAGTTTATTAAGTACATGTTATAAGCTATTTGAATGCATTACTATATGTCATCATGACCTTTGCAAAGTTTATTACATGTAAGTACATGTTATTAGCTATTTGAATTACAATATGTCATCATGACCTTCACAAAGTTTATTAAGAACAGCTTATAAGCTATTTGAATTACTATATGTCATCATGACCTTTGCAAAGTTTATTAAGTACATTACAATATGTCATCATGACCTTCACAAAGTTTATTAAGTACAGGTTATAAGCTATTTGAATTACTATATGTCATCATGACCTTTGTAAAGTTTATTAAGTACATTACAATATGTCATCATGACCTTTACCTTTGTCCTAACAAGATTTTCCATGAGTCATCATGGTATGTTTATAAATAGAAATGACTAAATCTTGACAGAAAATCAATACTAACTTGGCATTTTGCCAGTCAATGTTAATCCTATGGGGAAAACAGAAAATCTTTAATTGGCGATTATTTGAAAATGCCTGCTTCGATCAACTTAAAAAAAAATTGATAAAACTTTAAATTATAGTCTAAGCATACTTAAAATTTCAAAACATTTAATCAAAAGGTTTTCTCAAAAAGCTTTGGACAAAACTCATAATTTACCTGTAGCAGACGACGCATGCATGTTAACTGAGAAAATCAATACCAACTTGGCTTTCTGCCAGCCAATGTTAAACCTATGGGAATTTTTGAATTTTAAAATCAATATATAATTTAAAAATGGCTGCTTTGATTGACTAAAAAAATAAATTTGATATAAATTCAAATGATAGTCTAATTACATTTAAATTTTCAAAACAATTGATCAAGCCGTTTCCTCGAAAATCCCTGGACAAAATTCATTGGAAGGAGAATAATAATTATATATAAATATACAAATTAATGTGGTAAAAAACTTCTTTTGATAGTTTAGCCTTTATTATATGTTGCAGCAAAAAAATAAATACACCATTGGATTGAGACATGTTTTTTCTAGAATCAAGTGTAAGATAATTTTGATAGAAGTTGTAATAAAATTGCAATCGGCCTGTAAACTTTTGAAGCGGACAGGTTTTAATTAGGTCATGGAAGCCATTTTCTTCACCAGCAAGACAGAAATGTACAAGGGGATTTCCCAATTTTAATCAACCAATAATATCTGAGAAAGATCAATCAGAAAGCTTCACCCGGTGCAAGGTCAACAGCACCTGGTTTGACCCCTTGCAAGTTTACATCAATGTTATTTATAGATATTCACCTGGTGAAACGCACTCATTTAACCTTTCCCTTCAGTATACTTATAAAGGACGTATCTAGAGGATATTCCGAAAGATAAACCCGGTGTGAGGTCAAGAGCACCCGGTTTGACCCCTTGGTATAAAAAGGCATTTGAAATTTCACGTGGTCACTTTTATGTAAACTGACCATTAAAGAATCGATGTATTCGGGATTTATTTATCTGCTTTTTTAGGTAAGTGTTTGTCATTTTGAAGAACATAATTATACGTTATTTTATTTGATATATATTTTAATTTTCAAACACGTCGATCTAGTTTTTATATATTTACAAAATGTATTTATTAAACTTTATTTTATTAGGGACAGACCATTTAACTTGAAGGGGGGCTTGGTTTTTTGTTTTGGTCAGAAAAATTTTCCCCGCGGTAAAAAATATTTATTTTTCGAAGGTGTCTCAACAGAATACTTTTTTCCGTTATTATCATTGTTTAATATGGCAGAAATCCTTCTTCAGAATATTTTTTTTCTTACCCTCTGCTGCCACAATTTTTTTTCATCAAAATAATTTTCAGAATATTTTTTAAGGAAAAAATCAAGCTCCCCCTTTCAAGTTAAATGTCGGAACCTTAATAAAATAGTTTGTACAATACTTGATGAGTCTTGAATAGACGAAACGCGCGCGCGTCAGGCGTAACACAATTAATTGTCTGGATGTTATTTTTATTTGTACAAAAACTTTTGACACTTATAACCTTTCAAGAAAAAAAGGAAAATATTATCAATTACAATGTTTTTGTGTGGATTCAAAAAGTTTCATCGCTTTTTCTTCTGAATGTGCATATGCGGAATTGACAATATTTACACAATTTGAGGGAAACTTATCAAATATCAAAATTGATGTTATGTGTGCACATGAAGCAAAGTTGCAAATCGAATTATTGTTTAAGGGTCGACTATTTTTCTCGAACGATTTGCTGTTTCGTTCAAAGCGGTTAAAAATTAGTTATATTTAACGGCAAAAATTTAGGCCTTGTTCAACTGAAAAATCCCGTCAATAAAATTATTAATTTCGGGCGTCCGGTGTGCCGGTCGGAAAAATATTTTCGTAATTATTTCCTCGACAACTACTAATCACAGTCTCTTGATATTTGATATATATGCAGCATTAACATTAGCTCTTATAACATTAGTTAAGAAAACGTACTCCTAACGTACCCTCCGTTTGGGCTACGATTCCCATCCATTCCATTCAACGATGGATGTAGCAAAACTATTTTGCGGCGCTTGAGGAGTGCCGCGCTGGCGTCTGTAGAATTTGTTTAGAATTTGTTATTTTACACCATAATCAATTATCATATCAACTTTCGAAGTCTAACATTGTAATTAACGTTTTTTAACTTATGATATTCAATTTTATAAAGTTTAAGACTAGCGTAAAAACGAAAATATTCTACATTTAAGGGTTTATCTGGAGATTTATCAACATATTAGATTGAAGTATCCTGAAACACATTGTTCTATGTGAAAGTATACAAAAAGATAAGTGAAAGTGTGTTTGAAAGAATTGTTTTTGCTCCTTTGAGGTCAACAGGCTGGAATGGTAACCCTCACAATAGAAAAAAGTGGGGAGGTTTACATGAACTTGGAATTTGATTTTAGGTGTGTTGATCATCTACTTCCTGTCATGTTTAACGAAATCTTATAATTTTTTGTTGTTGATCCATTATTTAAACTTTGCTACCAAAATATTTGGCATCATGCAAAACGTTGAGGAAAACAAACAAACCCGCCTCTGTTCAAATCCTAGGTAGTGATTTAAATCAAGATGCATAATTTTTCATGGAACTTTGTAAATACTTTTTATAGACATTTATAAAGTCTTTTGATCAATTTATAAGAAGTTAACCGGTTGAAATATTGCTTCTATATGTTTGGTTTTTAATTGCGGTAAAATAGAAAAAACAAATGTAACCGAAATGTTTTTATGTGACCTCATTTGACTATAGACTGAAGCATTTTATCCTTATATTAAAACATGTTTTCTTTTCAAAGGGATGTCGCAGATTTAAACAAAGGTCGAGTTTTAACAATACAAATAACCACATCATTCCATGTAAAACAATAATAGGTGTTGTACAGTGGCTAGTTAAAATGTAAACAAAACAAAAGTTTAGAAGGTAACCACATTCCATGTAGCCGTTCAATTAGTAAAAGTTAAAACGTTGAGTCTATTATTATTTTTATTTATCCAAGATTCTTATGCTAACATACAACCAATAAAATGTGCCATCACTTTGATTAATTTTCTGAAACTACATGTTTCCTTCCACTTGCCACAACAATCAGGCTCAACATGCATATTTAAAAACCAAAAGGTACTTTCATAGAGACAACAGATGCACATTTGCAGAACAACAATTTACTTTCAAGGATGTGACAGATGCACATTTATATTTCATTGATGTGACAGATGCACATTTATATTCCACAAGTATTCTTTCAATGATGTGACAGATGCACATTAAATTTCATTGATGTGACAAATGCACATTTATATTCCACAAGTATTCTTTCAATAATGTGACAAATGCACATTTGTAGACCAAAAACTAGTAATCATTGATATGATAGGTGCACATGTACAAGTTTCATGATTTTCAAGTTTTAGACTATTGCAAGGGGGCAATATTTATTGTGTTAACTTCATAATTCACAAATAAAACAAACTACTAATTGGTTTGGCGATAATTGGTCACAGCATTTTATTATTAATAAATATATATATAGATTCACAAACAATGAACGCAGATTGCGTTTTTAGATGAACTGTCCGTATATTGCAGTTAGATGAATGGAGCCGGCAGATTGCCTATTATGGCATCCATAGCTGGACAGTGTAGGAAAATTTAAATGCAATCAATTTAGCACCACTGTGGGAACACAAGTGATGAAGGACCAAAACCCTTAACTTGACAAAAAGATGCAGCGATTTTGCCGAAACAGAGTCAATAATTCCACCATAAATACAAATTAAATAATTCGATCATCAATTCCATAATTAATGTTAATTAATAAATCCCAATTTAGTCAGTAAACTCCATCTGGCGATATTTGTCTTTCCCTCTTTAGCTACCATGATGTAAATTCCAAATTGATGGGACTGCGCCTGAAAAGAAAAGCAAACAACAACCCAAGCAGTATCTTGTTTATATTATATAAGCTCAAAACATTTCCTTATATTTTTCAGGTGAATGAAGGAACAAAGAAGCAAAGACACATTTAAATATATTGCATGTTAATATTTAGGGAAGGGTAAGGGTGGGTTTTTACGTCTGTTCCATTCAGATTCTCGTCCAGAAAGACTCGATTTAAACAATTTGGCGCGAGCCAATCAAAAACCGTGAAAATGCCTAATGAGGATTCATCTTATTACCAAACTCTTAACATAAGACAACAGGAAACCATAATGCACCATCACTTTGATAAATTAATTTAATCATAAGGCTTAAATTATATTATCCAAGATTCTTATGCTAACATACAACCAATAAAATGTGCCATCACTTTGATTAATTTTCTGAAACTACATGTTTCCTTCCACTTGCCACAACAATCAGGCTCAACATGCATATTTAAAAACCAAAAGGTACTTTCATAGAGACAACAGATGCACATTTGCAGAACAACAATTTACTTTCAAGGATGTGACAGATGCACATTTATATTTCATTGATGTGACAGATGCACATTTATATTCCACAAGTATTCTTTCAATGATGTGACAGATGCACATTAAATTTCATTGATGTGACAAATGCACATTTATATTCCACAAGTATTCTTTCAATAATGTGACAAATGCACATTTGTAGACCAAAAACTAGTAATCATTGATATGATAGGTGCACATGTACAAGTTTCATGATTTTCAAGTTTTAGACTATTGCAAGGGGGCAATATTTATTGTGTTAACTTCATAATTCACAAATAAAACAAACTACTAATTGGTTTGGCGATAATTGGTCACAGCATTTTATTATTAATAAATATATATATAGATTCACAAACAATGAACGCAGATTGCGTTTTTAGATGAACTGTCCGTATATTGCAGTTAGATGAATGGAGCCGGCAGATTGCCTATTATGGCATCCATAGCTGGACAGTGTAGGAAAATTTAAATGCAATCAATTTAGCACCACTGTGGGAACACAAGTGATGAAGGACCAAAACCCTTAACTTGACAAAAAGATGCAGCGATTTTGCCAAATTGGCGGGCAAAAATGTTCAACATTTTTGCCTGTCAACCGCCATCAAAATGGGGGATCGCTGCATTACTGTGACCAAACCCAAACCCAAAATATATAACAGTAAATAACAATTTGCAATATTTATGGTAGAAAAATGTATCACTGACTTTACTGAAAGTATGTAATATTATCTTGGGTGATTTATATCAAATGTCTATCTAGTGAAATCTTACAAAAAAGAAAATGTTCCAGTGATATACCAGTCACAACACAATCAATCTTTATTTCCATGTCTGAATCTAAGAACTTACCTTGAATAACTATTTAAAAAAAATGTGCATTATTTACTGGTGAATTTCAATTAGAGAAAAATTAAACATTATATATATAATGAACAGTCAAGAGAGATGGAAGAGAAAGCCTTAATAGTTGACATTAACTGTATTAATTTTAGTATAAATGCATATATGTGTACTAAAATGACATGATAACTCCTCACTTTGACATACATGTACATTTTTAATGGAAAATTCACTGCTTACGTGTATATGTTTTATATGTGAACATGTTAAAGTTGCTAAGTATGCGTGTTTAAATGTGTCTGATTAAGTAACATACACATGACTTATTGACATGAATTATAAGGCGATATATATGGTTTTCTCAAGTGACTTCTCATGCATGTTTGATGACAAAGTCCATGTACTTACTTGTTTATGTTTTAGTGACCAGACAAGAATTAATTCTCATCAATGTTTGCTAAAGTTATCACTTAAGCGTTCACCTGCCTGAATGTGTTTGTTAAAGTGAATACAATAACATACATGTAGTCACATTCTTATAATGCCATTTCAATTTATAATGTAAGTGTTTAATGACATGAAAGTTTCTCTTGTATCGAAACATGTAGATGTGTATCACGTATGTACATGTATTTTATGCTGTCAACATTTTAACTGATATTACATGTACAAAATGTACTTAAAATTTTTATAAAGAAAGTTATTCAATCAATGTGAGAAAAATAAAAAAATAAATAAAAAACAGGAATTTTTTAATGACTGAAACCTAGTTCCAACATAAACATGTAAAATAATGATCTTTATTACACAAATTGCACCTCTCAGTCTGAATGTTTTCCACTATTTCAGAGGTTAAAATGTACAAATGTGGGTAATTTTTCCAACAACCCTATCTTAATGTTTATGTTCCTTAAAATTTTAAAAGAAGATAATGACATTTTCTTATTCTTAAACAAAAACTAACTTGCAACTCCTGTTGGTATGTCAAATGAGAAGGTTATAGTCAGGTGAACTGAACGATGTGAGCACAAAAAGAAACTGTACCTGAGCAATGTGTATGTGTTTAACTGTGTATTCATGCATGTACATGTATTGGTCATCATCATACATGTACACATAATCCATATATACCTTGAATGCTCAATGTAAAAGGTCACTTGTGAGCATATGCAAGAAATTCATGTACATATCTTGTATGCGTGCATTTTGTGTGTGTGTGTTTGTTTTTGGGTAAAAAATCTTGTCAATGATATATCTGCCATTATAAGGAAATAAACTGGTTGTGTATGTTTGTTTTTGGGTAAAATGTCCTGTCAATCATAAATCAGCCATTATAAGGAAATAAACTGGTTGTAATATATAATTATGAGTTCAATATATAACTTATTCAAAAACCATAGGTAAACAAAATAAGGGCTTGATACATAGTAACAACAGAGTATGTCTCATCATAATTCATTACTTGAGTGCCCAATGTGACAAGTTTCATGTGAGCATATATGTATGCAATAAATTGTAAAAGAACATTATGTATGTGTACAAAAATGTGTGTGTAACTGTGAATGTTTAATCGAACCAATGCTTCAGAGCAAATTAGAGTGTAACAAGTTTCATGTGAGCATATGTAGGAAATTGGGCATGAATAATTCATGCATTTGTGTGTATGTCTCATCATAATCCATTACTCCAAACTCAAGTGTAACAGTGAAACAAGTCAATTCATGTGACCATATGCAAGAAATTGTACATGAATAATCCATGCATATGTGAGTTGTTTGTGTATGTCACATCATAATCCATTACTTGAAAGCAAGTAACAAGTTTCATGTCAGCATATTCCAGAAATACTACATGAATAATTCATGCATGTGTGAAAGTGTGTGTTTGTGTGTATGTCTCATCATAATCCATTACTTGAGAGCCCAGTGTAACAAGTTTCATGTGACCATATGCAAGAATTTGTACATGGATACTTCATGCATGTGTGGGGATTGTGTGTGTGTGTTATCATAAGCAATAACTTGGGAGCCAAGTGTGCAAAGTTTCATGTGACAGTATGCAAGAAATTGTACATGAATGATTCATGCATGTGTGCGAGTTGTGTGTGTGTTTTATTATAATCAATAACTTGAGAGCCCAGTGTAACAAGTTTCATTTCATGTGAACATATGCAAGTAATTGTATAAGACACTTCATGTATGTGTGTGAATGTCTCATTATAATCCTTACTTGAGTGACAAGTGCAACAAGTTTCAATCAAGCATATCCAAGAAATTGTACACGAGTAATGTGCATTTTATGTATGTATGCATGTTGCATCTATGAAAAAAGTTTAAAGCGTACAGATATTTGGCCTAATGCCTTTATGACCAAGAAATATGTCCTATATCTAATTTGGTCACTGCCAATGCAAGGATATTTTATGTGCATATTTATAAATGTGCGGTTTAATTTCATTTTTTGTAATGCTTCATACATGTATTTGTATTCCTATGGTATAGATATTCCTGATAAAATGCCCCAAAACATAAAAAAAAATTAATAATGGGCTTATTGCTTTCTATAAAAGCTAGCAGTTGTATCATTACAATATGCAAAAGTGATGTGACTGTATCTGTGACCCATCATTCCATTGTTCAAGGATGACTGCTGTCAATTTGAAAAAATCAAATTAAAAAATAGACGGCATGCGGTGTGTGCAAAATATACTCAACTTGAAATATGTTTTTGATAATGTAACCTTTGCTACTCAAATTAAAAATAGCATGTGTACAGCCCCAATTTTTTTCTCCTCTTTCATATAAATTTCCTAATCTGTGTCCTAGATAATTAATTCCTACTCCGTGTCCTAGATAATGATAATTTTTAAGTAAATTTGAAGATAATTCGAAGTTTCATTTGGACTTCTACCTTTAAGCTTGTTTTGTTGTCTTATTTTCTAGTAAACTGGCATTTTTAAACCAATAACATTACCTTTTGTCCTTTTTAATATTACTCAATGAGTTAGGATTACTGACTGGTGCAACTTCTTCCTGTTAGGTCTTTCAATTACAGCTTTGGATGTGTGTCTGAAACTCAGAATCAAACAAATGAATGATGTTAAAGTCTTATTTATTTCACTAAATTTTTTTTTTTTTCTTTTCTTTCAATAATTAAATCTAAGTTTTGGCTTCAACCAACTATATTGACTGTGCATGGTGGCAAGCTGTAGGAATAAACGTTAATTAATTTCTACATGTAGGTTAACTTTGTTATTAATTTAATAGAATAATAATTAAGGTGTTTTTTTTTTCACTTAAACCACAGATTGCAAAGCAAATCTGTTAACAACCCTTGTGAAAATCTTGGTATGTTTATGAACAGAATATTTGATAGCTGAACCCTCAATATGCTATAAACAAAAACTATTGGTTAACAGACAGCATACTAAGTAACTACTCTCTTAACAGACAAATGATTAATTATCCATACATACCTTCACAAAGAGTTATTTAATAGACCCAACATGACCATTGCAAAGTAAAATTTATCATTAGATTTCTTTGATGACAACCTTTTCAGTGATTGTAAAGATTGTTTATCTACATGAACATTTCTTTGCCTACATGCTTTTTTCTTTGTGAATTATGCATTTTGACATTTCATCTTAAAAGAAAATGTGATTATACCAGTTAATCTTTCGTGCCTTTGAAATTGAATGTCTTTTAAAAACTGCATACTATTTAGTATTACTATATTCAAATTGCCATGTGTTAACTGAAATACATTTGAGTAAAATGCTTCTTACATGTATCAAATTTGCCTTGTCAAAATGTTATATATTTTGTTATGTTTTATACATAAAATAAACAGGATTTGATTCAAAACATTACCTTAAAATCATTATTTTGTGTTCCCTGGTTAACAAGGAAACTGTCACTGATGTTGGACTTGTATAAGCCAGAATACTCTTCTTAGTGAGATACATGTAAAACTAGATCCATAGGCATTCTCTGAATTTGGCAATGTTGAGATAAACTTGCAGTGGTCAGATTTGTGAAAATTTGTCAATCCTGCTCCATCCACCTGTTTTGACCATATAATGGATCTGTCATCTTTCTTAACTGACAGGCCCTTGACCATATAATGGATCTGTCATCCTTCTTAACTGACAGGCCCTTGTGGAAATAGTTATTCATAATTAGATCTGGATTAAATTTAAACAATTTAAAAATGTGTGCCTGTCATTTTACACTTGGTAATAAATGCATTTCATCGCCGAAATATATGTAAATGAACCGTGTACAAGCATTCATATCAAACATACATTTGTGTAAATTAAAAGACACAACTCAAACAATCCCACTTATTGACCCCATTTATGTTGGTATGCTGTGACCGATATTTCCCACACTAGTCTAACCTAATATAGCATGATAAACTATAAAATCAAATCAGGCTTGATTTCGAGACAAAATTGTCTGTAAATTTATGTAATTGCTGATTATCGTTCAATGCTAACATGTGCCACTGCTGACTGCACCCTGACAGGTGAAATGCCATGTTAGTGTTTTACTTTTGTTGTAACAAAATAGGGGGAGACTTGTACATTAATAACTAAATGTGTATAAGCAAAAACAATCAAGTTGTAAATTATGCATTGCTTATGAAACGGCTCGGTGTTTTTAAACACGTGGATGTCATACATGTACTTGTAACCTGCGAGGGTGATTTTTCTTTTTTCATGTATTATTCACAACGTTCAATTGTTGTTCGAGTAAAGTAGATTGAAGTATGCGATTTTAACTCAAAATTGACTCCCTGACAATGATATTTGATGTTATTTCATCCACCAATTCCTCTCATTGTTTTTACGTCTGTTCCATTCAGATTCTCGTCCAGAAAGACTCGATTTAAACAATTTGGCGCGAGCCAATCAAAAACCGTGAAAATGCCTAATGAGGATTCATCTTATTACCAAACTCTTAACATAAGACAACAGGAAACCATAATGCACCATCACTTTGATAAATTAATTTAATCATAAGGCTTAAATTATATTATTTATTGTAGAAATGTACATAAAAGCACTGAGATTCGCGATACAAATAAAAGACAGTTTTAATGATCAGCTGATGGAAATATATGTAAAATTGGTCTTGTAGAAGTAAAAGAAGCACACATACTGACAGAAGAATTCGACCATGTCAGGAAACCATTGCAGGAATATTTTTTACTCAACTAGGCCGTCAGACCGATTATATAATAAAAAGATATAGACATATGACTGTGTGAAAAACTGGCAACTAAAACCTGATTGGGGAAGCTTACCATTACCTTGTTTATGCACGCATTAAAGAGAATGGACTCTATTCAACTTCAACAAACATAGATATTTCAATGACTTCGATCCGTAGCATTTTTTTACTTTTGTCAGCTTTTTTACCTGGAAGGAGGACACGACAAATTTGTTTGTCAAAGATAAATGTCATATGAATAAATAAAAACACTATATTAGGTGGAAGCTTTTATTTGTTTTTGCATCATTCTTTAAATATTATTTTATGGATTTTTTTCTTGTTGTCTGTCTTCTGTATATTGTTCAACTATTCTAAGTCAATCTTTGAACTTGCTAGACTTCTTGGCTAGCCTGTGGGCAATGATGGTCTTATTTGGTTAACAAGTTATGGTACACCATTAATATTTGGTATGCAGTTGCATAAGTATCAGTACATAACAAAATTGAAAGCGTTTCATCTGTATGTTCCTAAAGCCACGATCGAATGACGAAAATAATCACTTATTCAACAATACAACAAGCGAAAAACATATACAACCGTCAAAACCGCTATCAGCAACATGAACTCATGAGGAAGCGAAAATGAAATGGACACCCAGGCAAAACTTTGTCATAACTGGGATAAAAAACAATATTTAACTGCATTTTCAGGTTATCTGAAAGGGTAGCATGTACCTGTTAATCATAAAACAGCGCATACATTTTAGTGGACAATACATAAATATTTAAAAGAAATCAAAAACCCCTTTGTATATTTATATACACGGTCACACTTGTAATAATAATAATAATAATAAGAAGAAGAAACATAGAATAACAACATGTCACATCCACGATGTGGAGTGACATAACAAGTGCTGATTGTGATTGCAAGCAAGTCACAAAAAAATCCCCTCCCGTGCCCACTTTTGTCACAATTTTGTTCAGCTTTTCGGACTTCAGCGGCCATCTTGGATTTGTTCGAAAATGTCGCCATGTTGTTCGTAATATCAATATTGACCTAAATGCCAATTTTCGTTCAAATCGGACAACTTTTCAATTTTCGCACTTTGGCGGCCATTTTGAAGACGACGGCCATCTTGGACTTGTTCGAAAATGTCCCCGTGTTGTTCGTAATATCAATATTGACCTACATGCCAATTTTCGTTGAAATCGGACAACTTTTCAATTTTCGCACTTTGGCGGCCATTTTGAATATGGCGGCCATCTTGGATTTGTTCAAAAATGTCCCCGTGTTGTTCGTAATATCAATATTGACCTACATGCCAATTTTCGTCGAAATCGGACAACTTTTAAATTTTCCGCACTTTGGCGGCCATTTTGAATATGGCGGCCATCTTGGAATTTTCCAAAAATGGTCGCATATTGTCCGGGACCTTATTATTGACCTATTAACCTATTTTGGTTCATATCCATATTTTTTGTGATTTTTTATGATTTATTTTGTTTTTTTTTCAAATTCAAAATGGCCGTCAATCCAAGATGGCCGCCATTTTCAAAATTTCGAAATCGGAAAGACCATTTCCTAGTGGTGACCTATTTTTCTGGTAAGTTTCATTGACCTATGTCTTTTGGTCTTCGAGAAATCCTACGGACAAAGTTAGGTCCGGAAGAAGAAGAAGAAGAATAATAAAAACAAGTGCTGACTGTGTTGGGGATGCCCAACACAAAATGTCTCCCAAACGAACGCATTTTTGACACCGTATTCTATTTCACCATTCATAAAAACCTCTAGATACAAAATTTTGTTGAAATTGAAGCATTGGTTGAAATTGGTCAATTTTTACTACTTTGGATGGTGGCCATTTTGAAATGGCGGCCATCTTGAAAATTTTATTTACAGATTTGAGGTCGCCTTACCCTGTTCTGTTAATATACTAAGTTTCATGCAAATCGGTTGACATTTTCAAATTTTGCCTATTTTCAGTAGCAGCCATTTTGAAAATGGCGGCCATCTTGAAATTTTTTTTTTCACCAATCAAGTCCTTTTTAATTTTGTCAATGAACGTCCAAATTTGGTCGAAATCCGTCCGTTAGTTTTTGAGATAATTTTGGGGTACCCTTATGTAATGGCGGCCATTTTGAAAATGGCGGCCATCTTGGAAATTCCGAATAGGTTAGAATTTACTTCAAAGACCCATCTACCATCATAGAATGTTTCGTGCAAATCCGTCAAGCAATTTCTGAGAACTCGCATGGACAGTTTCATGCCGCGGAGAAAGAAGAAAAAGAATAATAATAAAAATAACTAGCTATAATTTGTGTTGGGATGCCAACACACAAGTCGCCCAAAATCGCTTTGGATACTATTTCTTCCCATTCAGTACAATAAAATATGTATAGAAATCAAATTTCATTGAAATCGGACAAAGTTCACATTTTTAAGGGGGGCGGGTGTATTAAAATGGCCGCCATTTTGAAACCGTAAGTCAGATTTCAAATCCGGTCGCAGATTTGAACTCAGCATACCCGTTTTACCCAGATAACCAATTTTCAAAACGATCCGATGAAAAAAAATTTTCCGCCCACTTTTTCCGATGGCCGCAATTTTGAAACGGCGGCCATCTTGAAAATTTCAAAACTTGATTGCACATCTTCAGGTAACCCACTATCCAACCCAACAAGTGTTATTCAATTTCCTTGAACCGTTTTCTTGTATTAGGGAGGACAGCTTCATGATTAAGAATCAGAAGAATAATAATAATAATAAATATTGATGATATGATCTCAGAGATCATGAATGGCTCCCAAACGACGGCACCATGTCGACAACTGATATCTGGAATACATGCCATATCATTCAATTGAATTAAATACAATGGGAAATCAAATTTCATGGAGATCAGACAAAGTTCAATTTTAAAGTGGGTGGGAGTGTAGTGAAAATGGCCGCCATAGAAAATCCAGAAGTCGAATCAACATTCTGGGTGCACCATTGAATTTGGCATACCTGATTTACCCAGATAACATATTCTCGTAAGCATTTGACTAACTTTAATTTTCGGTCTATTTTTAGAAATTCAAAATGGCCCCCATTTGGAAACCGGAAGTCGGATCGAAATTCCGATTGCATCATTGAACTCAGCATACCTGATTTACCCAGATGACCACTTTTCAAGAAGATTCGACAAACTTTAGTTTTTGGCTATTTTTAGTATTCAAAATCGCCGCCATTTGAAAACCGGAAGTCGGATCGAAATTCCGATTGCATCATTGAACTCAGCATACCTGCTTTACCCAGATAACCAATTTTCGTGAAGATACGACAAACTTTAATTTTTGGTTATTTTAGAAATTTCTAGAAAATTCACATTTTTGCATTTTACGGAAAAACCGTAAATATCGCTTCCGAATTTTTTTTCGTATTTTTGTTGTACCCATCATGTTCTACAACCATACCAAGTTTCAAACTCCTGGCCACCTAGGTTCCAGAGATATAAGATTGTCCGAAATCTGGAACATTCCCCGTTGCCATGGAAACGGTAGCCATTTTAAAAATTTCCCACGCATTTGGCACAATTTCTCATAAGGGTCTATACTTGGGGAACATTTCATAATGTTTCGATAAACAGTTTACGAGAAAACTTCCGGACAAAAATTTAGGGCGGAAGAAAGAATAATAATAATAATTAAAAATAATCGTGTTGGGATGCCAACACACAAGTCGCCCAAAATCGCCTTTAGATAGTATTCCATTTAATTCTGTCCATCAAAATATGCCTAGAAATCAAATTTCGTTGAAATCCGGCCACTTTGAAAATTTGCCGATTTTTGGCCGCCATTTTGAAACGGCGGCCATTTTGAAAATTTCCAAACTTCTTGCACAACTTCAGATGGTGCTTAATCACTCTGCAAAGTTTCATTAATCTCATTCAAAGCATGTCAGACTAAAACTTCGGACAAAATTGATGATTTTTCATGGGGGGCAGGTGTATTTACATGGCCGCCATTTTGAAACGGAAGCTCGGATAAAAATTCTGATTCCTGATTTGAGATTAGGACACCCGATTTACCCATGGATATCATTTTGAAGACAATCCGATAAATATTTCTTGATGTTACTATTTTTAGAACGGCAGCCATTTTGAAATGGCGGCCATTTTGACACATTTGTCCGACCTCTGCAACCCCGCTTTAGATGATCTATATGTGTGCCAAATATCAAGCCCCTATCTCAATCACTGCTACGGCAATCCTCCGGAAAAGTAACTGTTAAGAAGAATAATAATAATAATAATAATAAGAAACGGGGTAAAAACAATAAGTCGCCAAAACTTAGTTTTGGGCGACTTAATAATAATAAGAAGAAGAAACCGAGCAAAAACAATATGTCTCCACAAACTTCGTTTGGGAGCCATAATAAGAAACGGTGCAAAAACAATAAGTCTCCCAAACTTTGTTTTGGGCGACTTAATAATAAGAAACGGAGTAAAAACAATATGTCTCCAAACTTTCGTTTGGGAGACATAATAAGAAACGGTGCAAAAACAATAAATCCCCGACACTTCGTGGTCGGGGATTTAATAATAATAATAATAATAATAGTAACTAGTGCTGATTGTGTTGGGATGCCAACACATAAGTCGCCCAAAATCGCCTTGGATAGTATTCCATTCAAATCAGTGCATTAAAATTAGTCTAGAAATCAAATTTCGTTGAAATCGGACAAAGTTGACATTTTTTGGGGGACGGGTGTGGTAAAATGGCCGCCATTTTAAAATGGCGGCGTTCGCGTCAAATTTTTTTTCGCCATAATGCTCAGGAAGGATCACTCTACCAGTGTACTAATTTTCATTAAAATCCATCCACCCATCTCCGAGATCTGAAAGGGGCCCAAAAATCTTAATCGGCGGCCATTTTGAAAATGGCGGCCATCTTGAAAATTTCAAAAGTGGATTGCACACCTCTGAGTGACCCTCCATCCATCTCAGCAGGTTTTATCTTGATTGGTCAAAGCGTTTTCAAAAAATGTGTCGGACAAGTTCATGATTAAGAAAGGAAAAGAATAATAATAAAAAAAAAAAATAATAATAAGAAACGGTGCAAAAACAATAAGTCTCCCAAACTTTGTTTTGGGCGACTTAATAATATCTTCTTAGGCAAAATTAAATATAAAAAATTCAAAGCCCAAATTTTGACATCAAACATTATAAAGTACAAAAAAATAATAAGAGAAAAAATAATATTCAGTATATTTATGAAAAAGTAATAGAATTATACTATACTATAAAGTAATAAGTATACCGACAGCCATTGGGTTTATACAACAAAACAATGGTCAAAAAGAGGTAACTTTGGTACAATTTTACCTAAAATATTACTATATTCACAACAAAATTATCTATAAATATCAATGTTCCTGCATTGTTATGATCATTGTTCACACAGTATTCTCTCACACTTAAACAACTTTCTATAGATAGATGATGTGGTGCAGGTGCCCCTTTTTACTGTCCCCTCTAGTAGAGCTCCCCAATGGATCTTGGTCACTACAGTGTTTGTATTCCCAGAACGAGGCTATTAACTTTCTCCATGTGTTGCTGAAGCTGTATTGTTGGATATCCTGACAACTTTACCGCCTATTGTGATTTAAGGTATTCCTTTACTATTGTATTATTGTTATATTTATATGTATTTCGTGTTGACATAATTGCCAGCACGACAGTGGCGTCGTCGACACTAACTTTGTGCAAAATTAAAATTCGTCTGCATCGTCTACGTGACATCTTTGCGTGGGCGTTGAATCATAGTTATTGATTGAATCTGAAGTATTTTTATGACATTTTCTTACATGATCGTATTTTCCTTTGCAATTGAATACAAAGGGGAATAATTTTCTCGCGATCGGAGACGTACAATTAGAAGAAATTCGATTTCAAATATCAGGTGGCCCATGCGCTACTTCCGGTCCTAGCCATTACAGCCTTCGTTACGGAAGTCGGAATTTTTTTGTTGACGTGCGCATGTGCAAACCGGAAACGGAATTTTTTGTAAACAATCTGAAGTGTTATTGAAAAGTTAAATAAATAAAATCTTCTTGTTTGTTTATGTATTTTTGAAACATAAATAATTGTAAGGCACAATAAATAAAGTTTTTAACATCATTTTGTGCCCGTTTTTACGCTTGTAATTTTTTTTGAACTTTGACAAAACAAACATGGTTAAAATTGATATAAACAAGTCAACAAAGAAAGAAATCATGGACGCAACTGGAATTTCAGAAGAAATTACAGACACATTGATTGAATACAGACAACAAAAAGAGATAACAATGACAACACTCGCCAATATGACTAAAGTCCATGTCTCAAAGTGGGAAGATTTTGGGAATAAACAGGGGGCCCCAGTAGCCCCACCTGAAAAGTTGACTGATGTTCAGTTGCTTGAAGTTCAAATTAAAGAAGAGTCAAAACAAAGAGACGAACAAATTTACCATGAATTGTCACTCCGTGATGCCAAGGTGGATCAGATAATGCAGCTCATAGAGGAATCTCGACGGGAACAAGATAATTTGAAAAATATGGTGGAAGATAGTAACCGTCATAGAGACAATGTTGAATGCCAGCTCCAGAAGATGCGACAAGAGGTCGAAGACAGAATTTCAGAATGTACTGACCGAATAACTCACATGACACAGGATATAGTCAGGAAATTGGATAAACTTACTGTAAGTGAAGATGCTAGCACAGTACAATTTAAAAGTGCATGTGACCAACCATCACAATTCGAAAAAATGGCATCGACTGTTTCCAGCTTAGTTGAGCAACGCAACAAGGAGGTGAGGTTTGAAACTCCTATGCGGTCAAGGTCGAGCAAGGAAGGAGCTATTCAACAAAAGTCAAGCACGCCTACCTTGGCTTCGAACATGCCAGATATGAATTTACCTCATCCAGGCTTGTCCCCAGTAAAATCTCGTGAAACAGACAATGATGACTCCTTAGATAGAACTATCACAAATCAGGAAACTCAGGGGGCCCATGGCCCTTCTGTCCAAATGGTAGACAGGGATGTACGTCCAAAAACGACAGAGTACACCGTTGTTGATAAACCAGCGATACCGTTATCAACTACCCCAGTGCAAGACAGGGATACACCCACAATTAATAATTACAGTGGACCCTCTAATCTTGCTTTTCCATGGTGGGTACCTCCACCCCCTGCACACATTTCAACACCAGGGTTGCCAAGTGTATTAAATGGACAGCTTCCCCTCATGCCTCCTGCTCCGATTCCATATCCAGGGAGCATGTCTCAGCCCTCGGCTGGATTTACATCTCCAGACACAAATAACAACTTGCCGGTTCCCACGGACATCCATATGACTGATGATAACTTAAGGGGGCACCCTGCCCCAGCAGAACGATCAAGAGCTAGACGAAGACCTGCACGTCACAGACCCGATAGTTTGTCTTCTGATTCTTCTATGGATCGTGAATATACAAGGTGGCACGATGCCACAGGGAACCGAGATAGAAGCAAAAGTCCCCAATTACCAAAGATGCCTGTCTTTAGTGGAAGAGGTACCTTGACGTGGGAAGCTTTCATATACCAGTTTGAAAGGACTGCTGCACGTCGAGGCTGGGAAGATAGAAAAAAGGTTTGCAGGCTGCTTGACTGTTTGACAGAGGTGGCCCTGGAGTATGCCAGAAAAATAAGTACGGGCGACAATTATAGGGACTTGCGGCGGCCATTAAAGCAGCGGTTTAGTAAGAAAGAAGAGCCTGTCGCTGCAAGAAGACAGCTGCAGTACATGCGACAGCAAGAGGCAGAGACTCTAGAAGAATTTGCAGAGAGGGTACATTTTGTTGTCATGGACGGATATGACAAATGTGAGAATGGTGTCATAGATCAGATTGGAACCGAAGCTTTTCTGAGAGGGTGTAAGGACAAGGAAGCAGCCAGGCATGTGATTGAGAGAGATCCTGAGTCAATACACAAAGCACTGAAACTCATGAAAGCATCTATAGCTAATCATAAGGCTATTTATGGCTCAAGAACTGCAAATTATGCACATCGTCAGGTGTCCTTTTCAGATCAGAGAGAACAATCTCCCAGTAAAGGCGCAACAGTGACAACCAATCCCTTGCAAGAGGAGCTAAAAAACTTAACCAAATTAATGTCACAGCTGGCTACAGTAATGCTTTCCAAGGAAACTACCAAGCCCGGATATAGTGAAGGAAATGATCAGGGGGTAAGGCATAGGTCTCCTACACCTCCTAGGTTCCAACAACGCCCAATGAGCCCAATGTCTTCAAGGTCGCCATCTCCCTATAATAGGCAGTTTGGCAGCAGGCATGACAATAGGTTTCCTAGATCACCTGAGAAAAACCGTGAAAGTTCCACAGATAGATCAGATTTAAACTTCAAAGGGTCAAGTCCCAAGGCCTAGACTTGACCCGTTCCTCAGATGGCCTAAATGGTGAGCCCAAGGTGAGGCCCAAGGCCTCTCAAAACCTGTTGATTCGTAGAACCATTGGTAGGAGCCTTGTAGTAGCAGGAACCATCAACCACCGGCCAGTTAGTCTCACAGTGGACACTGCGGCAATGATAACACTGGTCAGTGACAAGCTACAGCTAGATATGTCAGAAGTTGTTGAAACAGTGACGCTTCATGGTATAGGACCACACCCAGTAGAGGGAAAGATCATCCCAAAAGTAGCATTATCAGTAGGACCATTGGATATTGAATGGGATGTGTGTATGGTGACCATGAACGATGAAGTTATCCTCGGTCTAGATGTGCTTGATGAGTTTGCTGCTGTCATAGATATCAGACAGAAGACATTAAGCCTTGGGGGTTATGAAATTCCAATCCTAAATGTGCAGGGTCCTAGCTTCGACGGAGAAGAGCAAGTTTTCATTCGTCGATCAATGACACTACCGCCAAATTCTGTAACAACTCTGCCAGTTAAGGTTGATAAACCTCCCCAAGAAGGATATATCATCGAACCCACTGTCAACTCAAAGGGGGTCCTAGTGTCCAATTCTTTTGGGTCTGGTGAAACATGTGCGGTAAGCCTGATAAATGACAGTAATAGGTTTATCAAGTTAAGGAAAGGCATATGCCTAGGTCAGGTTTATCCTTGCGAACAACTGTCCGAAGAGAAGAAAAAGAAAACATCTGTTCGTGTGGCCAAAGTACAAGACCAGGGGCCTCAGGCTCCAGATCCATCTGTCCGTGTGGCACAAGTACAAGGACAGGGGCCCCAGGCTCCAGCTTTACCAGAACACCTAACAGATTTGTATCAGCGTTCAATAGCTCACCTTAACATAGAACAACAAGGAAAGTTAAAACAACTCCTTGTAGAATACCAAGATGTCTTTGCAAAGCATGATCTGGATTTAGGTTGCCTTACTGAAGTAAAGCACAAAATTGACACCGGAAGCTCTGCTCCTGTTAAACAGCGAATGCGGAGAACTCCCTTGGGATTCCAAGAATTGGAACAACAACATCTTAACAAGTTGCTCGATGCAAAGGTAATTCAACCCTCTACCTCAGACTGGGCCTCCGCCCCAGTGCTCGTACGCAAAAAAGATGGGTCCGTTCGTTGGTGCATCGATTATCGAGCGGTCAATGACAAAACAGTCAAGGATTGTTTTCCCTTGCCTATCATAGAGGACTGTCTTGATACCTTGCAAGGAACCACAACATTTTGTACCCTGGATTTGGCCAGTGGGTACTATCAAATTGAGCTTGAACCATCTGACAGAAAGAAAACAGCATTCATAACCCGTTATGGTTTATTTGAGCACACCAGAATGGGTATGGGCCTCTGCAATGCCCCTGCTACCTTCCAAAGGGCGATGCAATTAGTGCTTCGGGGTCTAACTTGGTCGCAGGTACTGGTGTACTTAGACGATGTGGTAGTGTTGGGAAAAGACTTCGAAGATGGCTTAGCCAACCTAAGAGCCACATTGGAACGTTTTCGTCAGTACTCACTGAAATTAAAGCCAAAGAAATGTCAGTTGTTTCAGCCTGAAGTTGAGTTCCTAGGCAAACTAGTCAGTGCTGATGGAGTCAGTGTAGCCCCCTCGAAGATTAAAGCCGTCCGAGAGTGGCCACAACCAAAGACACAAAAGGATTTGATGGCGTTCCTTGGATTCCTAAATTATCAGAGGGATCATATTGAAAACTTTGCTAACTTGACTTGTTGCTTGTATGATCTGGCACATCAAAAGGGAGAAGTCAAGTGGACATCAGACCATGACACCGCTTTCCTAGCTGCCAAGAAGGCTCTGACCACTGCTCCCTGTTTGGCATATCCTAATCCAGACGATCAATTTATTTTGGACACCGATGCCTCTGCAACTTCAATAGGTGCAGTGTTGTCCCAACTACAGAATGGAAAGGAGATCGTCATTTGTTATGCAAGTCATGTTCTGCAAAAGCCCCAAAGGCGCTACTGCACTACACGCAAGGAACTGTTGGCTGTCGTAAAATTCTGTAGACACTTTAGGCATTATCTGTTGGGAAGACGATTCCTCCTTCGCACAGACCACAATAGTCTTGTCTGGCTTATGCGTTTTAAGCATATAGAGGGTCAGCTGGCCCGATGGCTAGAAGAACTCTCTACCTATGACATGCAGATATTGCATAGGCCAGGGAGGAAACACCAGAATGCCGATGGGTTAAGTAGGATCCCCGACACTGTTCCTGAATGTGACTGTTATGTGGCAGGTTCAGATCCAGCCAAGTTACCCTGTCAGGGTTGCAGCTATTGCGTGAGGGCCCATAATCAGTGGTCTCGCTTTGACACAGATGTAGATGATGTAGTTCCTTTAGCCATTAAGGCAGCAATACCATCAGTTCGAGTTGCAACCATTACCACAAAGATGTTCGATTCTGTGCCTGTCAGTAACCATGGAAAAATGAATGTAAGGCCCTCGGCCTTCAGCAGCGACCTAGATGCCACCTTGCCATATGCAGAAGAGGCAGATGGTAGTAACTGGACGCCCACATACTGTCCTGATCAGTTGTGCCTATTACAGAGAGCTGACTCGGATATTGCTCCTATCCTGACATGGATTGAAGAAAATCGTGAACCAAAGGAATCTGAGCTTCGCCTTCAGGGACCAGGTACCAGGGCATTATGGCTGTTCCGGGCTTACTTTCGGCTGATAAAAGGCGTGTTGTATTACGAGTTTGTGAACTGTCCAGAGAGAAAGTTATGCCTAGTTGTTCCGGAAGCGCTTAAGGTGGAAGTGTTACAAAACTGTCATGATGTAAAGTCTGCAGGGCATCTGGGACAAAAGAAAACCCTTGAGAGAGTGAAGCGGTCTTTCCTGTGGTATAACATGCGTAAGGATTGTGAGGAGTATGTCCGATCCTGCTCGGCTTGTAATCAAAACAAGAAGATCAATGTAAGACCACGAGCACCCTTAGGTCAATTTCATGCTGGATACCCAATGGAGCGGGTCCACTTGGATATCCTCGGTCCATTCAATACCAGTGAAAGTGGAAATAATTACGTCCTTATGATGGTGGACCAGTTTACTAAGTGGGTGGAAATGGCCGCCTTGCCTACCCAATCGGCCCAGTCTGTTGCCGAGAAGTTCATTGTACATTTCATAGTGACATTTGGTTGCCCGCTCGAGATTCACACTGATCAGGGGCGGAATTTTGACAGTGACCTTTTCAGGGCTCTTTGTTCAGCGTTAGACATTGCAAAGACACGCACAACACCGTACCACCCTTCCTCCAATGGGCAAGTTGAGCGCTTCAATACCATTGTGCTTGGTATGATACGATGTTATATTGAAAACAAGAACCGTACCTGGGACAAGGATCTTCCTCTTTTATCAATGGCACTTCATTCCATGGTGAACAGACAGACCGGGTTCACTCCTAATCAACTCATGCTTGGACCGGAAACAATTCAGCCAATCCATCTGTTGTTAGGAATGCCACACCCTCAACTGGAGCAAAAGACACCAAATGAATGGGTCAATGATTTGGTGAAAAGAATGCAGGATGTTCATGATGTGGCACGCCAAAATTTGCGTACAACACAGGCTCGACAGAAAAGAGATTATGATTTACGCATTGTCGAGCATAAGTATCATCCCGGTGATTTGGTGTATAAGTCCGATATGTCTGCAAAGATTGGCCAGAGCAGGAAACTTCGCTCCCCTTGGTGTGGCCCCTATTTAGTGATACAGAGTTTGCCACCGTTATACAAGATCAAAGGACGAAAAAATGAGTCCATGGTTCACCATGACAGACTGAAGCGCTGTGATGATAGGCACATCCCCACGTGGCTACGCCGTCTGCGCCATGATTTTTTCCAATATGAATGTGAAGTAGACAGTCCGGTTGTTACAGAAGATGATACTTTGCCTTATGAGGAGGAGGATGTTGAGTTTCCGTTAGGTGTACAATACCCTGATATTTCGCAAAACGGTCGTGATTACAGTAAAACTGCGGATGTTAAAGTCGATACTGTCGAGGGCTTCGGGTCTGTAAAAACGGAGCATAAACCGGTTGTTTTAGAGAGGCCCCAGGCCTTTTCACCTCGGGTTGACGTTTCTGCTACGGTAGAGCAAACTGATGACCGCGCGCAATTATCTGATTCTTGGGGTGATATGGGTGATAAAATGAGGCCCGTGGCTTCGCATGACATTCAGTACTCTAGGTATGGGCGAAAAATTAAACGCCCAGCCAAGCTGGATGAATAGTTAGTTAGTACAGTAATAAAAGTTTTTTTTGTACCAAATGTAGATAAGTTAGTTATCCAATTGTTTTAGAGTTAGTTGCTATGTTTTATATGACTTTTTATTTTTAGCCATGGACGACGATGATGTCCTTTCCATTTGTGCTCCAGACTGGGAAGATGAAATACAGCAGGACCTGGAGATACAGATTGAATACCAGTTGGTTGATGAAATTGGTGTGTCGGACTCAGAGCAAAACATTCCAATCGCCAGTGCTTCTACTGGTAGGCGGGTTGTGCTTGTAACAGAAGACCAAGACTCCCCCTCACCTGAGCGTGACTGTCCTGATAGACGTGTTGTCCTGGTTTCTGGGGCCCATGGCTCCAACCCAGTCTCGGCACGTGCAAATCGCATATGCCCTGTATGCAACAGTTCAACCAGAGGCAGGATCCGACGGCATGTTCTCCGGGACCACCTGCCATGGTTTTGGGCCGGAACAACCGCATGTTGGCAATGTCAAGTACAGGAGACACAAGCTTCCTCGTTGGCAGTACGACATACCGAAGGCCACTTGATGGGCAGTGTGTTTGATGAGACAAATATGCATTTGTGGTGCCAGCTAATCAACGGGAGTCTGCATTTGCTTGCTAGATGGTTCGGATGTGAAGTACTGGAAGAGCTACTCCAGTATGTAATAGACAGGCAGCTGTACTATGGTGTAAGAGGGGTTTTTTCACAGTTAGAGATGCAACTCTTGTTTTTCTATACTGAAAATTACAGTCCGTCTTCCCCTGCCGAGCTGAGTTTGGACCCGCCAAGTCATGTTGTTTGTGTTACACATTGGCAGATTGTTGCCACGTTGTTGCGGAGGTTGGGTCCTGACTACCACCAAGAATTCAGGGAGCACAGGCAGTGCTTAACATTTGAGGGAAGTCAAGTGACCGCTCCACTTCAAGCCACCCATTCTACGTTTTTGTTTGTGGACAGTCATTTTCACCTTGACCTTGTACTACAAAGAACCAGGATGGACTCCTTTCAACAATTGGAATCTGTCGTATACCCCCATAGTGATCCATGTTTCCATTTCGGAGTGGCTAACTATGTGTTTCCTACACACTGGAACAGATGGAGGGTTCAAGTCGGAGACACAGAAAGGTTATACGTATCTTTTGGCATACACCCACATGTAGCTGCCTGTGGCATAAGTGCAACTCAGTGGAGTGAGTTACGACTCTTGTCGTTAGATCCTAGATGTGTCGCTTTGGGCGAAACAGGATTCGATTTCACCACCAGATGTGATTGCCACCCCTGTTCCACTCCTTCCCAGTGCCGAAACAGAATGATAATGAACCAGGAGGAAGTGTTCCTGGCCACTCTAGAACTAGCCCGAGAGCGTAGACTCCCCGTCATTCTGCATTGTAGAGATTCTGGGACAGGAGAAGCGGCACGTAGAGCGCTATCCATCATCCAAGAAGGCTTCCTGGATCTCAGGTATCACCGTCATTGTTTTACAGGCGAACTTGCAGAGCTACAGGAGTGGCAGGCTGTGCCCAAAATAGTTTTTGGCATAACAGGGGCTTTCATGAGGAAAAGCCCAAATGCAGCACGTATTATACCCCGAATTGCAGCTCATCAGCTGGTGCTTGAATCTGATGCTCCTTTCTTATCACCATTTTCATGCTGTCCTGTTAACCATTCATGGAATTTGTGGGATGTTTCCCAGGCCATTAGCCAAATCAGGAACGTGCCACTTTCTATTCTGATGTGGATTGTGAATGGAAATGCCATGGACTTTTACGGCCTACCTAGGACAGGTGACCGCTCTGGTTTGGGGCCCTAGGCTCCAACCCTTGAATCAGAGATTGCAGAATCTTTATACTGTACAGATTGTAAATATGTTCAGTTCCTGTTTACTATAACTGTAATAAAGTAATGGAGTTAGGGAGATTTCCATTCAACATGTATTTTTTGTTAAGTGAACGTTTTCATAGTTTTACTGCTCGTCACCTTGTCGCAGTCAGTGTTTGGAGACATGTCTTTTCGCAACAAAGATGGGGCGGATGTGGTGCAGGTGCCCCTTTTTACTGTCCCCTCTAGTAGAGCTCCCCAATGGATCTTGGTCACTACAGTGTTTGTATTCCCAGAACGAGGCTATTAACTTTCTCCATGTGTTGCTGAAGCTGTATTGTTGGATATCCTGACAACTTTACCGCCTATTGTGATTTAAGGTATTCCTTTACTATTGTATTATTGTTATATTTATATGTATTTCGTGTTGACATAATTGCCAGCACGACAATACAATACATAGCATGATAAGAATATATGTACATATAAACTAAAAAAACATAACATGTTTACAATTTATACTTATGCAGCATGATTGCCTGGGTTAAAAGCATAGATATTACTCCGTAAGATGGCGCTAGAGGTATATCTCTTTCCAGAAAAAGGATTAATTGATTGATTGATTGATTGATTTATGTTTGCTAAATGTCCTGTCGGCGATATGTCAGCCATAATCAGGACATAAACGACTGAAAGTTTGATATAAAACAAAATCAAGAGACCGTACATAAAACAAAAAAGTATGACTATATAAATAGAAGATAAAAACAAATATTAAAACTGAACACACTTCAGAAATGGAAAGTTTATAATGTAAAGAAACGTAAAGTCATCACGTGTATCATATTTTTCGATGCATTTTTGCGCATAAAGCGTTTGTCTGGATTAAGCAGCCAAAAGTGTCCAAGTTATATTTTAACAAGGGACCTGATAAAGCCATATCAGGCCGGCCATGTGTGCCCGCGAAAGGATTTGATATGGCCATAATTTATCAGGCCTCGCATCACTGTCGTGTACGTGAGAAGGATTGGTCATTTCAAGATTGCAGACACTTCGTTGGGCCAAATCAGGGGGGTTTCTTTTCAGTTGTATTGTATGAAATCTACAGCACTTTACAAAATCTTATATATCTCCGAAGGAAGGTAATAGAATTGTCTACTATATATAAAAGACCGATGGAAAAATGCATGGATGGATTTTCCATATATAAAGACTCCCAAATGTGAGTAAACATCTGAAATGAAAATCGAAGCGGGCATTTCTCCTGAAATCGGTAATTTTACACAAAACTATAGGCTTTACTTACCGAAACGCAACTCTGGAAGCATTCTTTAATGGGAAGCCACCAATCGTCATTCATGTTGTACGAATATATGTTGAAAGATGTTCACAATTTAGATTTAAAAGTTTTGTTTATGTCAAAAAGCAGTCCTATGGTAATTTGCATATTAATCTTGAGAAAATGTGTTCAGGATCGGACTTCTGTCGAATTTTGGTTCAGGATCGGTCTTCCAAAATTTGAAATGTAGAAACATTTTCATATTTAAAAACAAGAGATATGTACGAAATAGACCGTTTCTGGGCATTATTTATTGTCGAATTGGACAAGAAATCGTTAACCCGGGACGGATCCAGAAATGATTGAAAAGAAGGGGTCTGCCTATAGTGTACTAAGGAAGAAAAGAAGAGGTTACAAGCTGATTTTGCTGTATATATGCACAAGAATTGCATGAATTTTCGTAAAAAGGGTTTCAACCATGGAACCCGCCACATAAACCATAAACTAGTCAAAGCAGCCACGCTGCATATCCCCGCGCTACTCCGGTGTTTGATAGTATAAGGGCAAATAATTGAAAGAAATAAACTATGATTATAAAGAGCATTACTTTGACTATCAAATGTATATGTATTGATATGAGACCTTACCCTGTTAGTGGGAGTGATAGTAATGTAAAGAATTATGCATGACGAAGGAATAATGTGCCCGTAGGCTACCTATGCAACTCAGCCCTTAGGGCTATTCTGAAACCTTCGACAGAATCTGCATACATCCATAGTGCAACTACTGAGCCAAGTTTCAGTTCTGTATTCCAAATAACCTATAGGAGGAGTTGCGTGAACCTTCTTTAGGCTATCTATGCAGCGCAGCCTCTAGGGTTATTATCGAAATTCCGAAACCTTCGGCAGAATCTACATACATTTATAGTGCAACTACTGGCCGAAGTTTCAGTTCTTTATTCCAAATAACCTATAGGAGGAGTTTCGTGACGAAGAAATAATGTGTCCTTAGGGTACCTATGCAGCCCAGCCCCTAGGGGCATTATTCCGAATTCCGAAACCTTTGGCACAGTCCCCACCCACAATACAATCAATGACCCAAATTTCATTTTTCTGCTCCCAGTGGTTACATAGATTATCCTATGGATATTAACACCATACGTATTTACGTACGTACATCGAACAGCAAAACATTATCCCCGCGCTTTCGCTAGTGCGGGGATAATAATCGATCTGAAGAAGGGAAACAATAATGAGACGCACGTGCAATTCAACGAAAAATAACTGGTTTTTAATGAATCATTGTTTTATTCTTAACATATTCTTTCAAAACAAATATGGCTTAGGCTATGCACGTTTCTGTGCATGTTCTGCTGAGCACAAGACTAGGCTTGTTGGCAGCATATCTTACCTTCTATCATAAGGGGGTCCTGATGGGGGTTTCCTGATCACGAAGAATAAGCAATGCAAATAACGAAACACGGAAATATGGCTAAGTTTTTGTTCAATGATAAAAGTTTGACTGTGTATTACTGTAAAGCATGCCTAAAACGAATCACGGACAAAATACTTTGCTGAGAACGGTTCACGTGCAATATCCAATCACGATGCACGGAAAAATATTTCAACAAATTACAATTCATGGAAAACAAAAATTGCCAATAACGGAGAAGCTACTGGTCCTGATGAAATTCCTGCTTATATACTGAAAGAGGCTGCCTCCTCCCTAGCACCATATCTAACACTACTGTACCAGACATCATTGGACACAGGAGCTATCCCTGACGATTGGCGACAAGCAAACATAGTACCAGTATTTAAGAAGGGAGAAAAGCACAAAGCCTCCAACTACAGACCAGTCTCGCTGACCTCCATCTCATGTAAACTCCTAGAGCATGTAGTACACAGCACCATCATGGATCACTTTGACCAACACTGTATACTATGCGACCAACAACATGGGTTCAGATCCAGGCGGTCATGCGAAACACAGCTCCTCATCACACTAGACGAGATCGGAAAAAATATGGACCAGGGAGAGCAAACTGATGTCATCTTGCTCGACTTTTCAAAAGCATTTGACAAAGTGCCCCACAAGAGACTGCTTCACAAGATGCACCATTATGGCATACGTGGGACAACCCTGAAGTGGATCGAAGATTTCCTGACCAATAGAACACAGTCTGTACTACTGGAAGGCCATCAATCTGACCCACTAGATGTCATCTCAGGAGTTCCCCAGGGGACAGTAATCGGGCCCTTGCTTTTCTTATCCTACATCAATGATCTGCCTGAATCAACATCATCAGCGACAAGATTATTTGCCGATGACTGCCTGTTATTCAAGAAGATCAGAAACAGGCAGGACACCCAGAAACTTCAGGAAGATCTCGACAAGTTGCAACAATGGGAAACGAAATGGCAGATGAACTTCAACCCTGAGAAGTGTACCACCATCAGAATCACAAACAAGAAAAGACCAATTATTACCAACTATACTCTCCATGGACACACCCTTGAAGTCGTCAATGAAGGGAAATACCTCGGAGTCACTATAGCTGATGACTTACAGTGGAAAACCCATATCAACCAGACAGTAAGCAAGGCATCAAGGACACTGGGATTCCTCAGACGAAACCTCGGGCGCTGCACACCCAAAGTCAAAGCCAATGCATACTGCTCCATGGTTAGACCATCCTTAGAGTATGCCTCTACAGTATGGGACCCCTACCAGAACAGCCTGGACAAAGACATAGAACAGGTCCAGAGACGAGCAGCCAGGTTCGTTTTCAACCAATACCAGGACGTGTCTCCAGGATGTGTCACAAATCTGTTGGATCAACTAGAATGGGAGCCACTCAAACATAGACGGACCAAGAACCGACTACAAATGGCCTATAAGATCCAGCATAGACTAGTGGACATCGAACCAACCAGCTATTATACACCTGGAGATACCCGAACCAGAGGGGGGCAACGTCTAAGACAGCAGCGTACCCTGAAAGACCAATACCGGTACTCTTTCTTCCCGAGATCCACCAGGGAATGGAACATCCTACCTGACACCACCACCTCAGCTGCTTCACTGGAAGACTTCAAGGCTGCAATTACCATCCTGCCAGCAGCCTTGACAGGAGCCAGCCACATCTAATAACCCGGACTTGACCATGTATATATTTTTAACCTGTACAAAGCAATACTGTTTTCTTTTTGGACACATCACTGGAAGGACCTCCTGTATGTTCGAGCAAGAGTCTTTTAACACTCTAGAAAGAGTCGACTCTATATTGGCAGAAGAAGAAGAAGAAGAACGAAATCAACCCATCTGTTGAAATGCTTTTCATTCATAAGTGACCAACTATTCTGGAACCTGTTTTTATTTTCCATTGTGTTTATATAATTATCGAATGTCCGTATTATTTATTATTTGATATAGTTATAATTCTTCAATGTGTTTCGATTCTACGTTGAAATCACCACTTTACAACATCTACGGATTAAATTAACCCATCACCGCAGTCTCGTTTCACTTCCAGCCAGGATATCGAACGCACAACACACGTTTTTTCTATTCTCCATTTGGATCAGGAATCCGGGCAAACCACAACACTTTTACCATACCCCTAGATTGGGACACATACAATTGTGTAATAAACGTCAGTACAGTCTCTCCTCTTTGGATTTCTTTATTGGCCGCTTGCCCATTGGTTATGCTAGCTGTCTCCGGGACAGCATAGTAAAAGTGTTACAACCTGCTGGATCCTGAAGGGCACAGTTTGTCATCCCAGACACAACACGCCACCATGGACGACAATGCAGACACGAAGTCAGCCGCCTCAGCGGACACAGCCTCTACAAGAACGAGGAAACTCACAGAAAAGGGCACAGAGCTCTACAACACCAAAAGGGACAAGCACCTCCAAGGTATCGACTACCTCTGGACTCAGCTCAATTCCCTGCTGGAGAGCACAGACCAACAGCCGGAGGACATTAGGTCGGCCCTTAGTCTACAACAACAGATTGAGCGAACCAGTGCCAACCACAAAAGACTGGTTTCAGACTACAAGACTTTTCTACAAGCCGAAAGGAACGACTTGTCAGAAGAAGACATCAAGTCATGCGATACACTCATGGCATCAAGAACACAGATGGTGGATCTTGCACTTAGTCAATTGTACAAGACCACACAATCCAAACAGCCAGACAAGGCCCCCAGTGTGGTAACAACACAGAAGACCACATCTTCAACATCCTCCAGCCTGGCACGTAGAAAACGTGCAAAAGCAGAGGCCGCAAAAGCAGCTTTAGAGTTTGCTCAACAACGGGCACAAATAATACATGAAAAAAACCCGTATGCAACAGGAAGCTGCCTCTAGAAAGGCTCAATAAGCCCAAGAAGCTGCTCACCAGAAGGCACAGCTAGAGGAGGAAGAGGCCAGGCGTGAGGCTGACAGAGAGGCAAGGGTAAAAATTGAAGAAGCGGAAGAGAAGACCAGACTTGCAGACATAGAAAATGAAATCACGCTTCTAGAAGCTAAAAAGGAGGTAGCTGTCCTCGAGGCCGAAGCAAGAGTGCTAGAGCAGGAGGAAGACGACAGTCGTCAATATGATTTTGACCTCCCTCAACTTCAGACTGAGGATCCCATTGCCAGAGTAAAAAACTATGTCAAAACACATAGTATCCTAATTGATCGTCCACTCAACACTCAGAAACAGGAAGTGGATGTGCCAAAAGTTAGAACTGATAAGACAGTTAGGGTAAACCAGTACCCTGTCCCAAAGCCTGTTGCAGCATTGCCATCGGCAACGTCAACACCTTTCTGTGTAGGAGCTGTAAACAACATACAGGAAATGTCTCCAGTAGACTCTGTCTCTGAGGACAGCTCGCACGGGCCTTCGGCTCAGCAGCTGCCACTCCATGACAACCAATTACAATCTAATATAAGTGCTACGGCCCAACCGTTTCACCCAGATCATGCAACATCAGGGCCAAGAAAGACAGTCATTCCTTTACACGACAACATGTCCGATCATAGCAGACACAGCAGGACATGCGACTCTGACCCCACTACAGTGATGACACGGTTCCTACTAAGAAAGGATTTATTGTTCTCACGGCTAACCAAGTTTAGTGACAGACCAGAGTCCTACCAAGTCTGGAAAACAACATTCAAGTCAGTGACTGATGAACTTGCAATTTCCGAACCGGAAGAACTAGACCTACTGGTAAAGTGGCTGGGACTGAGTCATCGCAGTATGCGGTTAGCATTCGGGAGTCTACTCCAGACAACCCCGGATTAGGTCTTCAAAGGCTCTGGGAAAGATTGGACGACAAATATGGATGTCCAGAAATGGTGGAAAATTCCGTCAAAACAAAGCTTGCCAACTTTCAAAAGCTCACAACTAAAGACTACAGTCGACTCTACGAACTAACAGACATTTTGTCCCAAGTAGAGTTCCTGAAAGAGAAACCTCAGTTCCATAGTCTTTTGGCATACTTTGACTCATCGTCCGGTGTCAAGCCTATAGTTGGAAAACTTCCACATAGTCTCCAAGAAAAATGGAAGTCTCGTGCTATCAAGTACAACTCCAGACATGGCACGGTCCATCCTCCTTTCACAGAGTTTACTGCATTTTTCAGAGAAAGCAGTCGTGCTTTGAACAACCCTGCACTTAATTATGACGTAGACAGCGGTCCATCCCAGAAAGGGAGTACGACAAGGTTCACACCTAAGTACCAAGCTAAAGTGAGTAGTCATAAAACAGAGACTTCAGCTGTCGATACAAACACCGGAACACTGGAACGTTGTCCTATACACAACACTAAGCACCAGCTCAACGAGTGTCGCTCTTTCCAAGCAAAATCTCTAGAAGAGCGCAAGAAAATCCTGAAGGACAACAAGATATGTTACAGATGCTGTGAGCATAAGTACTCGGGACAGAAGTGTCAAAAACAAGTGTCATGCAGAGTTTGTGGAAGCAATCGCCATTGTACAGGCCTCCATGTTAACAAAGAGAATTTTAGTGCCCCCGTAGGACAGGATGGCGGGGAGTCCCGTAATGCCACACCCACCGTTAACACGGTAAAGGCATCATGCACCGAAATCTGTAACGGCCACAGTGGGAAGTCTTGTGCTAAAATTGTGCCTGTAAATGTATTCCATAAGGACCACCCACAAGATACAAGAAAAGTGTATGTTATGATAGATGACCAGAGCAACAGATCTCTTGCAACTCCGGAATTCTTTCATTTGTTTGACATTCAAACCAAACCAGAGTTCTACACACTCCTTACCTGCTCCGGTCGGATAAATACATCCGGTAGACGAGGAATTGGATTTGTAATTTCATCCCTGGACGGAAGCTGCTCACTAGAACTTCCAACACTGATTGAGTGTGATAACATCCCGAATAATCGGGAAGAAATTCCAACGCCAGATGTTGCATTACATTTTCCCCATATGCAAGATATAGTGAAATGTATTCCTCCTATGGACGGTAGTGCTGAGATATTGTTGCTAATTGGTAGAGACTTGCCAGAGGCACACCATATCATAGACCAGAGAACTGGACCAGCTTGGGCACCCTATGCCCAGCAACTCAAACTTGGATGGGTTATTATTGGAGAAACATGTCATGACAGACAACACGCCCCCAACAGCGTTAATGTCAAGCGCACATTCATCCTTCCATCTGGACGACCTACTCAGTTGCAACCATGTGACAACCAGTTTCACGTGAAAGAACCAGTGACGGGTGCCACCCTGCTTTACCAGAAAGACTTTGGTTCCTCCGTCTTTGACAGAACAGAAAACGACAACAAGATCGGTATGTCGGTTGAAGACAAAATGTTCTTAAAAACCATGGACAACGAGTTTCATCGCAACCAAGACGGTAACTGGGAGGCTCCACTCCCGTTCAAAGCTTCACGTCAGTTGCTTCCTAACAACAGACCACAAGCACTCAAACGTGCCAAAATTTTAGACCTTAGTTTACAGCGGAACCCACAAAAACGAGAACATTTTCTCACATTCATGTCCAAGATTCTGGACAACAATCATGCTGAAGTAGCCCCTCCTCTCAAAGAAGACGAGGAGTGCTGGTATTTACCATTGTTTGGTGTATACCACCCCAAGAAGCCAGACCAGATCAGAGGAGTATTTGACTCATCGGCTCAGTTTGAAGGAATCTCGTTGAATAACGTACTTCTAACCGGACCAGACCTTTCAAACGGCCTCCTTGGCGTACTCCTACGCTTCAGAAGAGAGATGATTGCAGTTACAGCTGACATTCAAAGTATGTTCCACTGTTTTATTGTCCGAGAAGACCATCGAAACTATCTTCGATTCCTCTGGCACAGAGATAACGACCTCAATAGAGAGCTCATAGAATACCGAATGCGTGTTCATGTATTCGGCAACAGTCCTTCCCCAGCTGTGGCCACCTTAGGTCTTCGCAAAGCTGCTCTAGAGGCCGAATCAGAATATGGACGCCATGTGACGAGCTTTGTCAACAGAGACTTCTACGTGGATGATGGGCTAACATCTGTTGCTTTTCCTCAAGAAGCAATTAAAGTAATTAAGGACACTCAGCATGCCCTCCAGAAGTATGGCAATCTACGCCTTCACAAGATTGCTTCAAATAGTACTGAAGTGATGGAAGCTTTCCCCCAAGATGATCTGGCCTCCAACCTTAAAGATTTAGATCTCGATGCAGACAACAAACCATTACAGCGCAGTCTTGGGCTCACATGGGACGTCAACAAAGACAAGTTCTTGTTCGAACTATCACAAGACCAGAAACCGGTGACTCGAAGAGGCGTACTATCAATGATCAACAGCATCTTTGATCCGATAGGTTTCCTTTCGCCCGTCATTATCTATGGTAAGCTCTTCTTGAGAGATATAGTTGCAGAGACAGTAGACTGGGATCAACCTATATCCGAAGACATGACAAAGTTGTGGGAAAATTGGAAGAGCTCTTTGAAACCTCTTGAGGACCTCAGTATACCCCGGACATATGTTTCAGAGCTGAGCAAAGCTACTTTGAGAGAACTCCACATCTACTCAGATGCTTCAGAAAAGGCAATAGCCGCTGTAGTCTATCTACGGACGCAAGACCAGCTCGGTACATTCCATGTTGGTTTTGTACTTGGAAAAGCCAAAGTAGCTCCACAGACTGGAACAACAATTCCTAGAAAAGAGCTTTGTGCAGCAGTTTTAGCAGTGGAAATAGCACAGTTTGCTATTGAACAGCTTGATGTTCCAATAGACAGTGTCAAATTTTACACCGACAGTAAGGTCGTACTTGGCTACATCAACAACACTACCAGGAAGTTCTACATCTACGTAGCAAACAGAGTGGAGAAGATCCACAGACACTCAGAGCCAAGCCAAAGGCACTATGTTCCAACAAACAGGAACCCTGCAGACTGCGCCACTAGGTCTATCCCAGCTGCGGATCTAATGAAAAGTGAGTGGTTAACTGGACCAAACCAGCTGTACAGGGAGGAAACACAACCCAAAGAAGACGCTCATGATCTTGTGATGCCAAATTCTGACAAAGAAATACGGCCAGTTGTAAATGTCTCAAAGACATTTGCAGCTCTTGAACCACCAAGTACATGGATAGATAGATTCCAACGCTTTTCCAAATGGATCAGATTAGTTAAGGCCACTGCGTTGCTGAAGAACGTCTGCCGACTTAGGTCTAAGAACAGCACCTTGACGCAGTCCATGGACCTTCACACAGAAGCTGAGCTGTTCATTCTCAAAGAAGCTCAGCTAGACATGTACAGTAACGAAATAGATTGTTTGAGAAAACAGGCAAACATAAGTCGCCATAGCCCCTTGGTTAACCTCAACCCGTTCCTAGACGAACTTGGACTTCTTAGAGTGGGTGGAAGAATTGTCAACTCAGACTTACCACTCTTAGAACGGAAACCACTAATTGTCCCTGGTCGAAATCACGTTGCTACGCTTCTTGTTGATCACCACCACACTGCAGTGAAACACCAAGGACGCCAGTTCACAGAAGGAGCGATTCGATCAGCAGGATATTGGATAGTTGGTGCTAAACGCCTTATCTCCTCTTTTATACACAGATGTGTGACTTGCAGGAAACTCAGAGGTAAACCTCATCACCAGATCATGGCAGATCTACCGTCTGACCGACTAGACCCGTCGCCTCCTTTCACCAATATAGGAGTAGACGCCTTTGGCCCCTGGGAAGTTGTCGCTCGTAAAACACGTGGTGGACTGGCAAACGCTAAACGATGGGGAATACTTTTTACCTGCTTGGTCACCAGAGCGGTTCACATTGAACTCGTGCACGAGATGAGTTCCTCCGCATTTATCAACGCTCTCACCAGATTTACATCAATCCGAGGCAAAGTTAAGATTTTCCGCTCCGATAGAGGAACTAACTTTGTGGGAGCAATAGATGCAATTCAAGCAGATGCTATAAATGTTGAAGATGGAACAGTCAGACGACACCTGTCACAGTCAGGAACAACATGGATCTTCAATGCACCTCACTCATCCCACATGGGAGGTGTATGGGAACGTATGATTGGCGTGACAAGAAGGATTCTTGACGGTATTCTACTAGAAAACCAGAAGAAGATACTGACTCATGATGTCCTTAACACATTCATGGCTGAAGTTTGTGCCATCATAAATTCGCGACCGTTGGTACCTGTGTCATCAGACCCTGAATCGCCATTGATTCTTACACCGGCTATGTTGTTGACTCAAAAGACAGAGTATACGTTCACGTGCGATGACTCTTTAGTGTCTGGCAAAGACTTGTATAAGGCTGAATGGAAGCGTGTCCAAGCCTTATCTGCTATGTTTTGGTCACGCTGGAGAAGAGAGTATCTTCCATTGCTGCAACAGCGTAGGAAATGGCAGAACGTACAGAGAGATGTCACCATTGGAGACGTTGTCCTACTCACGGATAAGACCCTCAACAGGACCGAATGGCTACTTGGCATCATTACAAACACCTTCGCGAGTGCCGACGGACATATCCGCACAGCCGAAGTGCGCACCATCACCAATGGAAAGCCTGTGGTTTACACCCGACCCGTCGTGGGAATGATCGTATTACTAGAAGACTGTGTTTTATAAATTTAAATTCATATATTTTGGAATTCGTAGTGATATCAAAGTATTGATATCAGACGGGGAGTATTCTGGAACCTGTTTTTATTTTCCATTGTGTTTATATAATTATCGAATGTCCGTGTTATTTATTATTTGATATAGTTATAATTCTTCAATGTGTTTCGATTCTACGTTGAAATCACCACTTTACAACATCTACGGATTAAATTAACCCATCACCGCAGTCTCGTTTCACTTCCAGCCAGGATATCGAACGCACAACACACGTTTTTTCTATTCTCCATTTGGATCAGGAATCCGGGCAAACCACAACACTTTTACCATACCCCTAGATTGGGACACATACAATTGTGTAATAAACGTCAGTACAGTCTCTCCTCTTTGGATTTCTTTATTGGCCGTTTGCCCATTGGTTATGCTAGCTGTCTCCGGGACAGCATACCAACCATTTAATTTGAAGGGTGGCTTTGTTTTTTCCTCAAAAAATATTCTGAAAATTATTTTTGATGAAAAAAATATTTTGGCAGCAGAGGGTAAGAGTAAAATATTTTGAAGAAGGATTTCTGCCATATAGAATAATGATAATAATGGAAAAAAAATATTCTGTCGCGACGTCTTCGAAAAACAAGCGCGGGAAAAAAATTATTCTGACCAAAAGAAAAAACCAAGGCCCCCCATTAAGTTAAATGGTACGTCCCTTATTATGTTGAAACCTAGTTTCTGATTGAAAAAAAAAACAACACTTGGCACTCTTGTGCTTAGTACTGATATTTTTTCAAGACACAAAGTAAGATATAAAGGTAATAACAAAACTACCGAACTTGAATGATCAATCTCATAGTCCAGAGAAAATGACAAAAACGAATCAGTCATACCGGAGAATTGGTGGATCGCAATGGTCCTGATCGCCAAACCTCCCTCTTCCATTGCGATCTTAGGATCCGGTAATGACCATAGAACACAACATAGTTGTGAGACACAATAGGGATATTGAGGTGATCATCTCAGTACAGAAGACCAGTCAAACACTAATTAAAACAATTAACTATCATATATTTTAACTCAATTTTGAACTTTTCTACTAGTGGCTGATAACGAAGAAAGAATTTTTTTAGTGATCGTATGAGACGTATTTTCTTATAGCCCTGCTCCAAAAGTCGGTCACGAAGAAATCGGTGTCTGATAAAAAAAAATCTGTAAAATGTGTGCAAGCTCTGGCATATCGAATAAGTTGTGAAATATAAGGAGATTTAAATTTTGTTAATTTAACCTGTATCATTCTGATGGGGATTCTCACCAAAAGCGGTCCCGCAGAGGCTTCGGCGAGCCTTCGTTGCCTTTTTATTTTTTAAATCATTTATCAAAGGGGGACGCTATCGTATTTTCATTGCGAGTTTTAGCTTTACCGAAGCTTGGCCTCATACGCATGCGTGGTATTAGCGCCCTTTTTAAAACATGACTTTCATCAATGGACAGGCAAAAAATTGTGGGTCACACAAACACAAAAAGGTCACATTTTAATAGAATTTAACAAGTTAAAGGAAGGGTAAAATTTGCCCATGAAAGCAAGCTTTGAAATTTTAATTTTCTTTGTCCTGGAAAACAAGAGGAGTACCATTTACATTGATATTTGCTTTTAAAGTACAAATTGATAACCAATTGTTTTTGACATTAATTTTCTTATTCTGGCGGTTCTTGAAGAATGTGCTGTATCATATGGGAAATCATGTGATGTCACAACTCAGTTGCTTTTTGTTTAAGTTGGACCCTTTTTTATTACAGTAGTTAAATTGGTACATGGGCATAAGGAAGTTGGCTGTTTTGCATTGCAAATAATTTAAAATTGTTATTGTAATGTAGGTTGTGTTGCATACATTAAATCCATTAGTTCTTGGTTGAGATAATCTTAGATTGTTCATTTCTTATGAAGCTCAGTTCCAATACATATTATACCCCCACTCGTAAGAGAGGGGGCTATATTGCAATCACCTTGTCCGTCCGGTTCAATTTCTCTGCTTCTACTAGAGGGATTGGATTTAAATTTGGTACACAGCTTCAGCATGATGAGTTATACCATGCCTCCCCTTTCCAGATCAGTCCAATATCTACTTTCTGTTTTCTGAGCCGACTTAGACTTTTTAGGGTAAAAAATTTAAAATGTGAAATTTTTCGTAACAGTTTTCTCGGCTTCTACTGGATGGATTGGTTTCAAATTTGGTACACAGTTTGAGTATGATTAGTTATACCGTTCCTCCCTTTTCCAGGTCAGTCCATCATCTACTTCCTGTTTTCCGAGCCAACTTACACTTTTTATGGGTAAAAACAAATTTCTAGGCTTCTACAAAAGAGATTGATTTCCAATTTGGTATATAAGCTTAAGCATGATAAGTTGTACCGTGCCTCCCCTTTCCAGGTCAGTCGGTCATCTACTTCCTGTTTTCTGAATGGTTGAGTGGGGGTATGCTTAGCATGACTTCGTGCAACCCCTTGTTGAGTTTCAATTGTACATGTATGCTTACCATTTTAGTTCTTAGTTTAATATCTTGAATTTTTCATTTTCATTTAATGTTTAAATGGTATGCATCTTTATTTTCATTTTGTATAATGGGTTTAAATCACTATTGCAAAGTTTAAATAATGAAAGATTGTTCATTTAAATGAAAGTAATTTCAAGTTTTAGAACACATGGTATTGAATTGGATGAAATTTGTTTAACAATATAACCATTTAAAATTTGGCGTTTTGACCACGGAACTGCAGCTCCACCCCCAATTTTAATTGGCGGTTGACAGGTCCATCATATTCATTGCACTCATTTGATTCCCCTGTCTATCTGGCATTTTTCGCTGCAGGAACATGCTTTATTCCGGCTCTCCCGGATAGATGTACCGATAACCAATTGTTGGGCCTTGGAGAATAACTCTAGTCGAAGGTTGACATTTATTCAAGCAACAACAGATGTGGTAATGATGTGGTAAAATACTGCAAAAAAAGGGGGGATACAATAAAATACAAAGTATATGAAAAGGTTCAAAGTTCAAAGAGAAAACGGTACAGTAGGATCGAAATTGAACAATTATCAATTAAATATTCATATAAATACAGCATAATTAAAGTTTTAAAGTTCAAAATATTGTTTACAATGAACGGGAAATTCCCTTCGTCTGTCCCGATACGTAATTCCAGTGTTCCGTTGAAATTTATCCAAATATAGGCATAATATGATGATAAATATATCCATGAACAGTTTTTGTACAGTTATTTGAATGTTTATGTTGTACTCACGTCGTGAATTGCCACGAATCACAGATAGCGTCCTGTTTTAATTTTCCTTTTCATGGCGCGGGGAGAACTGACAAAGGGAGAGGAAACGGATCATTAGGGTATCTCTCGGATCAATAACGGAGGAGATGAAAAATCCAATGAAGTATCGAAAGTCCAAACAGGAGCTAGAAACGGTGTTAGTTGAAGTTGTCAAATTTCACAAGTGATGAAGAAAATAACTATAAAAATATTTTAACGTTGAAACGCAAAACGTGTGACAGAACACTCCCCGTCTGATATCCAGGGGATATCACTATTTCTTTCACATAAATGGTGTAAACACATAAATCCCAAAGTCATTCAAGAATCATAAAGTATAAGGTATACAAAAATGTACAGTCATTCACGAAATGTCTTTTCGATACTTGGATCGTGAGGTAGCTCCAACGTTGTCTGGCTTCCAGCGTTGCCCAATGGGAGTATCCAGCGTTGCCACGCACGGCGTGGTGAGGAACAACGTGTTCCAAGAATGGAGTGTCGTTTTGGTATACACGATGACAGAAAGAATGTTCAAAATAATGAATTGTCACAATTTATCTACAAATTTGTACAGTATGCACACGGTGCAAATGACTCAACGTATCTAAGTCTCGTCGGCCTCGACTAACAGAACCAGTTCGGTTATTGGTCGAGTGTATGTCTTAGGTTTCCCGTCGACCATGATACGGACTTCAACCTTTCGAACGTGGTCGTCGGAACCTTGTATTGCGTTGGTGATTATGCCGGTTGGCCACTGTGTCCTACATAAACTATTGTCCTTGACAAGAACTACGTCGCCTACACGGAGATCTCTCCGCACTTCTGTCCATTTTCGCCTTCGTTGTAAGAGCGGTAAATATTCTCTTTTCCAGCGAGTCCAAAACATATTTGCCAAAGCCTGAACCCGTTTCCATTCAATTCTGTATAAATCTCGTTTGTCCGCGGGTTCCGGGTTGTCTATCGAAAAGACGTAGTCCGTCTTTTGAGTTAACAACATTGCCGGTGTTAGAATAAGTGGAGATTCCGGGTCGGAAGATACGGGAATTAACGGTCTAGAGTTGATAATAGCACACGCTTCAGCCATGAACGTGTTCAACACGTCGTGTGTAAGAGTTTTCCCGGAATTCTCTAAGAACAGTGAATCCAGAATTCGCCTGGTAACCCCGATCATGCGTTCCCAGACGCCGCCCATGTGGGATGAATGGGCTGGGTTAAACTGCCACGTTGCACCCGAATCCTGAAGGTACGTGGATAAGGTCGGATCTTCGTCAACGTTGATTGGCGTGTCACCGGGTTTAACGGTTTTAATGTTCAACTCCTTTACTGCACCGACGAAATTTGTCCCTTGGTCGGACCGAAAGAGCTTAACTTTCCCACGGACTGAAGTGAAACGTTTTAAAGCGTTAATGAATGCGGACGAAGTCATTTCCTCTACGAGTTCGATATGCACTGCCCTTATAACGAGACACGTAAACATGACTGCCCATCGTTTCGAGTTAGCACTTCCTCCTCGTGTTTTTCGTGTCACTATTTGCCATGGTCCAAAGACATCTACTCCGACGCTAGTAAACGGAGGTGACGGTTCGAGACGATCCCTTGGCAGATCGGCCATAATCTGTGTTTGTAACTTCCCTCGGAGTTTTCGACATACGAGGCACTGGTGAATTACGCTAGAGATGAGGCGTTTTACGCTTGTAATCCAGAAGCCTGCTGATCGGATTGCACCTTCGGTTAGGTGACGACCCTGATGCTTGATTTCCTGATGGAAATGTTTCACTAGAAGCGGTGCTATCCTGTGACGTCCAGGGATGATTATCGGTTTCTTCTCTATGACGTTGGCGTCAGAATGATCTATGCGGCCACCGACTCTAAGTAGGCCATAATCGTCTAGGTATGGATTAAGATCACGAATCGGACTTCGTTTCGGCAACGTCTCCTTGCGCAGGATGCACTGAATTTCCTCTTCGTAAACTTCGGTTTGCGCGCTTCTAATCACAAAGGCTTTAGCGTCTTCGTACAGTTCGACTGTGCTTAATTGTTTTTGGTCCGATTTGTAGAGACGAGCGAATCTTTTAAGTTTAAACACAACTTTAACTAAGTCGTTCCAGGAATCGAGATGTCGGAGACGGTCAGTTTCGAAATTAGATTCGTGTTTACACTCGGCAGTTGTCTTATAAACTTGTATGGGACGGATTTCCTTGTCGTCGTCGGGTTGAACGAGTTCACGATCAATTTCGGTATCTTCCGGTTGTGTAGAGGCGTTATCTAAAAACTCCTTTGGTCCGCGTAGCCAAACACTATTTTGAAGTTCTTGCGCGAGAATCGATCTCGTGGCTAAGTCTGCAGGGTTGCGGTTGGTCGGAACATAGTTCCACTGCTCGGGTGAACTAAATTTCCTTATGCGTTCAACTCTATTTGCGACATAGATGTAAAATCGTCTCTTTTCATTGGATATGTAGCCTAGAACCACTTTACTGTCCGTGTAATACTTAATAGCGTCAAATTCTAGCTTAAGTTCCGTGACGGCGATCTGAGCTATCTCGATAGCTAGTACGGCGGCACATAGTTCTAAGCGAGGAATAGTATGTCCGGTGGTCGGTGCGACCTTGGCCTTTCCTATGACGAAACCAAGGTCCGGTGACCCATCGGAATCAATTGTCCGGAGATAAACTACAGCTCCTATTGCATCCTGTGAGGCATCAGAGAAGACGTGAAGCTCTTTCGTTGGCTTTTCGCTAAGATAGGGAACGTATGGGCGCGGTATTCGTACCGTTTCTAGAGCCTTGAGTGTTTCTTGCCATTGTTCCCAATCGGAGGCTATCTCTGCCGATACCGGTTCGTCCCAATCGGTAGTGGTCTTGACCAGTCTACGTAGAAGTAGTTTCCCGAATATTATGACAGGCGCAAGGAATCCAATCGGGTCGAATATACTGTTGATTGTTGATAAAATCCCTCGGCGAGTCACGGGCTTCTCGTCGCGTGACAAGTTGAATAGAAACTGGTCGGTGTTTACATCCCATGATATTCCGAGACTACGCTGCAAAGGCTTGTCGTCGGCGTCCAAATCGAGATCCTTTAGATTTGACGCAAGATCGTTTAGTGGGAAGGCTGCCATAACTTCCGGGTTGTTCGAGGCGAACTTATGCAGACGTAGGTTTCCGCATTCTAGCAATGCGTCTTGTGTATCTTTCATGATTTTTATAGCAGCCTCTGCTGTGGGACATGAGGTGAGGCCGTCATCTACATAGAAATCAGACGTGATAAAGTTCACGACGTCGCTTCCGTATTTTGGTTCGGCCTCCATAGCTGTTTTGTACAGGCCAAGGTTAGCTACCGCTGGTGACGGGCTGTTTCCAAAGACGTGGACCCTCATCCGGTACTCGATGAGTTCCTTGGTAATGTCATTGTCCTTGTACCAAAGGAACCGTAGGTAATTCCGGTGATCTTCACGGACGATGAAACAGTGAAACATATGTTGTATGTCGGCTGTTACGGCGACCATCTCTCTTCTGAAACGGAGAAGTACTCCGAGGAGACTATTGGCTAGATCGGGTCCTGTGAGTAGCACGTCGTTTAGCGAGACTCCATTATATTTAGCGGAGGAATCGAAAACGCCCCGGATCTGATCGGGTTTCTTGGGATGGTAGACTCCGAATAAAGGCAAGTACCAGCATTCCTCACCCTTGTGTAGCTGGGGCGCCACTTCCGCGTGGTTGTTGTCCAGTATTTTGGCCATGAATACTTGGAAGTGCTTCCATTTCTCCGGATTTTTCTTTAGATTCCTATCGAGCACCATAGCACGGTGAGTTGCCTGATCCTTGTTGTTAGGCAATGATCTTCGTGTGGATCGAAACGGTAATGGAGCTTCCCAATTTCCGGTTTCGGTTCGTTTGAACTCTATGTCCAATTGTTTGACAAACTGTCGGTCGTCCTGTGATAGTCCTGGTTTATCATCGTCGGGTGTTTTCTCGAAGATGTCTATCCCTTTCAAGTCATCATTCTGTTCGACTGGTAAGTTATCACGATGTTCGGTTACGTGAAACTGGTTCGGACATGGTTGCATTATTGAGGGTCGCCCATTCGGTAGAATGAACGTTTTCTTGACGTCGATGTCAGATGGTGCATGTTGTCGGTCCAGACAAGTTTCGCCTATAATGACCCAGCCTAACGGCAACTTCTGTGCGAAGGGTTCAAAGTGAGACCCTAATCGTTGGTCTAGAGCATGGTGTACTGCCGGGAGTGTTCTCCCGATAAGAAGTAGAATCTCACAATTTCTATCAATGGGCGGGATGAAGCTAGCTATATCCCGTAGATGTGGATGGTGTATCGCAACTTCAGGTGTTGGTATTTCAGACTTGTTGTTCGGAATGTCGTTACATTCGATGATTGTCGGTAAATCGGTCTCAAAATCATTACCGATAGATCTAACCATAATGTCGTTCACTCTCCTTCCTGACATCAGTGTGCGTCCTGAACAGGTCGAAAGATTGAAGTTCCGGTAAGGTCCTTTAACGTTGAACATATCAAAGAATTCGGTTGTAGCCAGCGTGTGACTACTTTGGTCGTCAACTATTGCGTACATGCGATATACGGTGGATCTATCGTGTTTGGAAAACACGTCTACTGGCAATATCTTTGCACAAGATTTCCCGCTGTACGTTGAACCACATACTTCTGTGCACTTAGCCTGAACGGTGTCTTTGGCGTTGCTTGCCTTTGGAGCCTTTCTCTCCCCGCCATTGTTTTGTGGGGATTCACGAGAAAAACTCGGTGGTCGTTGGTCGGAGTTGGAGATGTGGAGAGCTGTCGGGTGACGTGTGCTCTCGCATTCGTTGCAAACAACTCTTTCTTTACAGTTAGCCTTGATGTGCGTGTCAGACTCACAACACTTAAAGCATATGTTGTGTTCCTTTAGCAACTTAATGCGTTCTTCAATTGGTTTTGCCCTGAAGCCGTTACATTCATTTAACGAGTGCTTTCCCTTGTGAATAATGCAACGCTCCTTTAGGTTGATTGAATTGCTATTCTCTCTACTGGGCTTGTCTGCGGAGCTATGCTCCGTGCTTTGGTCCGTAGACGTCTTGTAAGCGCTAATCTTCCCTTTTCCAGCCTGGGAATGCGGCTTAGTGTTTGGCTGACCATTATAATCATAATTGAAACAAGGATTATTTTTGGTTTTTGAAATTTCACGGATAAAATCCGTTAACTCAGAAAGTGGTGCAAATGGAACTTGATGTTGGGTCATGTAATTCGAAGCCCTTGAGGTCCATCTTTCCTGAAGTCCATATGGCAACTTAGAAACTATAGGCAGTTGTCCTGATGAGGTGTCGAAATACCCTAACAAGCCACGAAGGTTCGGTTCCTCTTTCAGGCATTGGATGTGAGAAAGAAGATCGTAAAAGTCGTAAAGACGATCGGTGTCCTTGTTTGTTAGTTTAGGAAAGATTTCTAGTTTCTGCCTTAAGGCATGCTCTGTCAGTTGTGACGCACCATAGCGTTCGTCTAGACGCTCCCAAAGACGCTCTAGACCTCTTGTCGGGTTATTGATGTTAGCTGCCTTGATACTTTTAGCGTATTGGGACGACTTATTCCCGAGCCATTTCTTGAGGAGAATGAGTTCTTCGGAGTTTGATATTCCTAGCTCCTCCACGACGCCTTTGAATTCGGCCTTCCAAACTGCATAGGACTCGGCCTTGTCGTCGAAGTGGGTGAGACGGGAGAGTAGTAAGTCCTTTCTCAGTAGGAATTTGGTTAATTCCTCGGATGTTGAATCCTTCCTGTCGGAACGGTGATTCTGCATCAACGACGACGTTGTCGATAAGGGATGTTGATCTTGAGTGGATGGCACGAATACGGGAGCATCCCGATTGAGGCCATAAGTATTGCTAGTGGTGTCGACGTCGTCGGTTTCTCGTCGGAAAGGTGTCGATGCCATGGATGGTGGTCCTATCTTCCTAGGTGCTTCAGTTGTAGCAGGCGGTTCGGAAACCGTTACTTTCCTTGTATTGTCGGAGTGCGTCGGATATGTGTTGGTCCCGACGTCGGCTGGATTTTCATCCATCGCATGAGTACTAGTGTGTTGACTAACGTAGTCGTGTACCCGTCGGATCGGGTCAGCCATCGGTAATGGTAGGTCGATGCCAATGTATGGTTCGTCGTCGATATTTTGACTACTGTCGTCCTCGAACGCTCTCGCTTCAGCTTCAGCCATAGCTGCTTCCATATGAGCCTCTAGCAGTGTTTAGTCGGCTTGTAGCTCCAACTTTTTTCGTACGGCAGCAGCTGCTTCCATGGCGTAGGCTCGTTCCATTTCTATTCTGCGTTGCTCGATTTCCGTCTTTTGTCGCTCAACCTCTGCATTCTGTCGTTCCAATTCAGCCTTTTGACTCGCCTTTCGCTGCAACTCGTGTTCTTCGAGTAGAGCTTCTTGTTTCGTAAGAGCAGCTTGTTTGGCTAGAAAGGCTATCTTGGCCTTGGCAGCATCTGCTTTGGCACGCTTGTTTCTTGAAGCGCTTGAGGAACTGCTTGATTTTGAGCCGCCCACGGATTTACATCCGCTATTTGGCTTTGACCTAACTGAGTTGCGTTCTTGTTTTACAGACCCATGTGGTTCTAGCACAGTGACATTCTGTTGGCCTGAAGTAGGCTGTCCTTGCGGCTGATGTATTGCTGGTGACGCGGGACCAAACGCATTGGTGATGTCCCGTAGGGTTGACATCGCTGTGTCAAATGTTTGTCGTCTTATATCAGCCAGAGTAATGAAAGCCTGGAGGTCTCGACTGCTTTTCTCGGCCCTAGTGTTCTTCATAAATTCTATGAATGCGTCAACTTGACGTTCATATCTACTAGCAGACTGGGCTATCTTTTCTTGTAATGCGAGGCAACCTCGAACATTGTCTGGAGGGGTATCGACCTCCTGCAGGTAGGCATTTAACATGCTCCAAAGCAGCTCTATGTCTTGGGCGTATTTCTCGCGTCTTTCAATGTAGACGTCCATGCCCTTTTCATTAAGAGTTCTGACTCTTTTCTCTGTATTGTCAGATCGTATGTCTGAGTGTTGATCTGGCTCAGTTGGTTGTATGGTGACGTTGTCACCTGTGTCACTCATCATGTCACAATCACTTTGTTGTTCCGAGAAAGATCTCGAAAGTGTGATTTGAATGTTTGTTTATTAGCACTGTGTTTATTAGCAGAGTTTTATAAAATAACGTTTAAAAAACGTATGTGTGCTATCTGGCTTGGCACAAGCTTTGGTGTGATTTCGTACGTGTATAACACGTTATATCACGTTATTCTATCTAGCTTATTAAGTTAAGGAAAAACTGAGCTGGGTTTATTATTCACCCAGACCAGGTATATCAAATCTAATGGTGTGTGTCACACAAAAACTGTGGTGTGACGGGTCTACAAAGGTTGGTGTGTGGGCGCTTCTACGGCCGCAGCACACTACAGGAACCAAGAAAATGGTGTGTCTCTCTTGTGAGAGCTCATAAAAGGATTGTATAAAAAGATACAAGTCTTTTCTGGTCTTCTGCGGACGTCTCCTGGCGTAAACTGCAGCGACACTTCTGTAACTGGCGTTGTACGGGTCGGGACTATTTTACTATTCCGGCTCTCCCGGATAGATGTACCGATAACCAATTGTTGGGCCTTGGAGAATAACTCTAGTCGAAGGTTGACATTTATTCAAGCAACAACAGATGTGGTAATGATGTGGTAAAATACTGCAAAAAAAGGGGGGATACAATAAAATACAAAGTATATGAAAAGGTTCAAAGTTCAAAGAGAAAACGGTACAGTAGGATCGAAATTGAACAATTATCAATTAAATATTCATATAAATACAGCATAATTAAAGTTTTAAAGTTCAAAATATTGTTTACAATGAACGGGAAATTCCCTTCGTCTGTCCCGATACGTAATTCCAGTGTTCCGTTGAAATTTATCCAAATATAGGCATAATATGATGATAAATATATCCATGAACAGTTTTTGTACAGTTATTTGAATGTTTATGTTGTACTCACGTCGTGAATTGCCACGAATCACAGATAGCGTCCTGTTTTAATTTTCCTTTTCATGGCGCGGGGAGAACTGACAAAGGGAGAGGAAACGGATCATTAGGGTATCTCTCGGATCAATAACGGAGGAGATGAAAAATCCAATGAAGTATCGAAAGTCCAAACAGGAGCTAGAAACGGTGTTAGTTGAAGTTGTCCAATTTCACAAGTGATGAAGAAAATAACTATAAAAATATTTTAACGTTGAAACGCAAAACGTGTGACAGAACATGCTTATTTCATTGTTACATATAACAAAAACACTGGACTGTTGGCATTGGCCTCTGATTTCCAGGGTCATTTGCTTCCGGGAAGTCTACTCATTTTACATTTGTTGATCTGCCAATTTTACATTTTCGGCGATCAAGATTTATGTACATTTCACATTTACATTTATTTTCAGTGTGACAATTATGATTTATACATTTAAAGTTTAATTTATTGCACAGTTATTTTCAGTGTGACATTTATGATTTATACATTTAAACACTGTGGTCAATATTTGCCAAACCTGTAAAAAAATTCCTTAATAGAATTTTAAAACATGATAGTTGTTTTTGTTACTAGAATTCAATAGAGCTGTCTATTTCACTAGCTTCCGTCTTCACTTCTGGGTTTCACGTTGGTCTGTCATATGGATATGGTATATGGTAATATTTATGCACGAGACAATAAAACACAAATAGTTTAAAAGGCAGTTATGCCTTTTTCTTATTTTCAAGGAGACATCTTTGATAAGGAGATTTAAATTTTGTTAATTTAAATCATTTATCAAAGGGGGACGCTATCGTATTTTCATTGCGAGTTTTAGCTTTACCGAAGCTTGGCCTCATACGCATGCGTGGTATTAGCGCCCTTTTTAAAACATGACTTTCATCAATGGACAGGCAAAAAATTGTGGGTCACACAATCACAAAAACCCTCCCACCCTCCTCTTTATATCAGATATTTGCTTTGTTTTTGTTTTCTTGTAATTTTTCAGAGTTCCCAGGGTTTACATCTTGTTCAGAAGGCCAGACAGATATTAAGTGGAATGCTGTAGACTGGGCCGTAGCACTGCGTTTAGCATGGAGTTTGATTGGAGCATAGTTAAGACTGATCGGACTTATAGCAATTAGCCATTAAAGTTTCCAGGAAGTTTCAAGCTGGGTGTCTGCATTTTTCGCTGCAGGAACATGCTTATTTCATTGTTACATATAACAAAAACACTGGACTGTTGGCATTGGCCTCTGATTTCCAGGGTCATTCGCTTCCGGGAAGTCGACTCATTTTACATTTGTTGATCTGCCAATTTTACATTTTCGGCGATCAAGATTTATGTACATTTCACATTTACATTTATTTTCAGTGTGACAATTATGATTTATACATTTAAAGTTTAATTTATTGCACAGTTATTTTCAGTGTGACATTTATGATTTATACATTTAAACACTGTGGTCAATATTTGCCAAACCTGTAAAAAGTTTCCTTAATAGAATTTTAAAACATGATAGTTGTTTTTGTTACTAGAATTCAATAGAGCTGTCTATTTCACTAGCTTCCGTCTTCACTTCTGGGTTTCACGTTGGTCTGTCATATGGATATGGTATATGGTAATATTTATGCACGAGACAATAAAACACAAATAGTTTAAAAGGCAGTTATGCCTTTTTCTTATTTTCAAGGAGACATCTTTGATAAACACCGTATGCAGGAGAAGTAGGTATATTGCTCTGTAGATTAGGAAAATTAATAATTTGAAAATTAAAATCGTCTCGTTTATCGTAAATTTTTGTACTGAGATGACCACCTGGGTCAAATTCGAGGTGCAAATCCAAGAAAGACGTAAAGCAATTTGATTCGGTGGTCTCTTTAATCTCCAATTCCGGAGGATATATTGAAGGAATCCATCTACCAAATGAAGTGTTATTGACAGAAAGGACATCATCAATATATCTGAATGTAAGATTAAATGACCTTGCCTCTTTCATCTTCTTGTTCTTTACGAGTCCCTGAAGAAATTCAGTCTCGTAAGAGTATAAAAACAAATCGGCGAGGAGAGGAGCACAGTTTGTGCCCATTGGAATGCCGATTTGTTGTTGAAAAATCTCTCCTCCAAAGGTGACAAATATGTTGTCAATGAGGAAATCAAGCATACTGCAAACTTGTTCCAGTGTGTAACAGATTTTATCTTTGAAAGATGTTTTGGAAAACCATATAGAATTATAGCCCAAAACAACAAAATTCCTAGAGTTTGAAAAGGCTTTTTCGAGAAGTTTTTTCAGGCGACATTTGAGTTTTTCGTGTGGCAAGGTAGAGTATAAAGTTGAAAAATCGAACGTTTTCAAAGAGTGAACCTCAGAAAATGATCTAGATTTAAAATGATCTAACAAATCTTTTGAGTTCTTAAAAATCAACATATGGTTAATTCCACTACGATTATAAATGGTGTCGCAGTATGCTTGTTGACCTTCTTTGACAGCAGACAAGATTTTAGTTAAATGAACGGACAGCTCTGTAGTTGTACATGATTAAGATCCAGCTATATACCTTTCTTTGTACGGATTTTTGTGAGGTTTAGGTATCCAGTACAAATATGGTAACTCTTTATGTTCCTTTTTCTTTGGAATATTGAAAGAGGACATAAAAGAGCTATGGTTGGCTATGATTTCATCTATGTTAAATGTAGTCCGTTTGTATGTAGCACTAGCGGAAGTATTACCATCAATGCCTAGTTCTTTTATTAGACAATTGTAATAATGTGCTTTACATACAAAAACTATATTATTGAAAGCCTTGTCTGCTGGCGTGACAACATACCTGTCATGTAAGGAAGAGAGACAATTGAGAGCTTCACGATCTCTAAATACAGAAGAAGGCCGGGGGTTCACACATTTGCGAAGTTTGTCTATTCGGCTTCGTACAAGAGATCGGAGAGATCGGATAGTTCTTACCCAGTCCGACAGTGATTCAAGCTCTGGTTCTTGGATAAGGAAAGAAAGGCCATGAAACAAACAGTTATTTCATTTGATCATAATCTATTTAGACCAAAATAATGTATTTTAAGTTATTAGTAATATTTTTGAAACAGGTAATATATCGATTACAAAGCTTACATCGTACCCAGGATTGCTATAAAAAGGAGTTCACTTTTGCAATTCTTCTGTTAGTGTGGTAATATATACGGAAAATATTGGTCACAGTCAGCATCTTAAGTGTGCATTGTGCTAAGCATCATTAGGTGCATTTATCAATAAATTATGTGGCACTTGTCTGTAAGTGGTAATGAACTTTAACTACTAGTATTCTTCTGTTAGTGGTCATTTATTCGAAAAAATGATAGATCACATCCAGCGCCCGATGCATGCTCACTAGGTGGAACTACCATACCAATATGGTTGATGTGGCATATTGTCTGTAAGCAAGAATAGACCTTGACCACTTCGGTAAGTTGATGCTGAACTCCGACGCTCGTAGTATCACATGAACCCACCATGCGTCGTATTCGTTAGGTGAAATTCTAATCGATATTTGAAAATACATAACTTTTCTGTAATTCTTTAAGTTTTGTTTCCAATGTATATCAACAGATCGAGTCAACTAGATTCAGTTCAACTTTTTCATCAATCAAACAATGATCTGAAAGAGTAGATTTCTGATGGGTGTCTGGGTCATGGTATGAAAAAATCAAATTTAAGATATCACAGTTCACGGGAAAATTTATTCTTTTAATCACAATTCATGAAAACCTACAAAGGAACCAATCACGCATAACAAAAATACCCTCATCAATCCATTCGTCGATGTGCCTGGGCTGATTTTTTTGGCAAGAAGTTGAACCGTATTTGCATCTTATCATTGGTTTTCTTCGTCAGTGGGCTCAATTTCAATTACTTTGGCAATAAATAAAGCCCAAACACTGTCTATTTAGTACATATCTCTTGTATTGAAATGTTTCTACATTGGAAGACCGATCCTGAACCAAAATTCGACAGAAGTCCGATCCTGAACACATTTTCTCAAGATTAATATGCAAATTACCATGATTACCATAGGACTGCTCCTTGACATAAACAAAACTTTTAAATCTAAATTGTGAACATCTTTCAACATATATACGTACAACATGAATGACGATTGGTGGCTTCCCATTAAAGAATGCTTCCAGAGTTGCGTTTCGGTAAGTAAAGCCTATAGTTTTGTATAAAATTACCGATTTCAGGAGAGATGCCCGCTTCGATTTTCATTTCAGATGTTTACTCGACTTTTGGAGTCTTATATGGAAAATCCATCCATGTTTTTTTTCTTTCGGTCTTTTATATGTAGTAGTGTAGTAGACAATTCTATTACCTTCTTTCGGAGATATTTAAGATTTTTTAAAGTGCTGTAGATTTCATAGAATACCACTGAAAAGAAACCCCCCTGATTTGGCCCAACGAAGTGTCTGCCAGAACTTGAAATGACCGATCCTTCTCACGTACACGACAGTGCGCATGCTCACAAGGTGACTTGATATGGCCATATCAAAGCCTCGCGTGCAGGTGTAATATTGCATTTACTTTGCCCTTCACACAAAAAGATGTTCAGATTAGTATTTATAATTGACAAGAAAACAATTATACATGAACTTAACATCAGAAAACCACCACCTTTGATTGGGAATTAAAGGTAACAACAAAACTTCCGAACTAGTATAATCCATATGAAATGTCAAGGAGAAGATCACAATAGTCCGGAATTATTACAGGCATTTCAAAAGAAATGATGGGTTAAATCAGGTTTAATGGCGTTTATTATCCTCCCTCATAACTTTTGATTCTAGGCGGTTTTGGCTTTATTCTTCCATGTTCTTTCTATTCATAAAGCTTTTGACATTTTCATTGTTTTATAGGGTGTCTCTGATGAGTCTTTTAAAGACACGACGCACGACAGGTGTAGCAAAGTTGATTGGCCATCATTTTGTTGATATTTTGATTTCTTATAATCCGTAATTGTAGATGGCGTTTTCCGAATCCGCGATATAAGCCGGCTCCAAAAGAGTTTTCAGAATACACCAAAGCTTCGTGTAAATAGGCCGATTTTAATAATGGCAAAAATTAATAAAACCTTTTTAAAATGTTAAAACAAGGTTATCGATACCACAAGTTACTAGAATCTATTTCGATTTTTTCCACAAGTTTTGTCAGGGATGTCCAAAACAAGGGATGAGCAACTTCAAATACAAACTAACAAAAAGTCAATATTTTTCTATGCCTCCCCATCTTCCTTCTTTATTTACACAAATTTCAAAAATTGAAGTTACACAATATTTATATCATTGGAAAGAGAAATTATTCAGGAATTATCATATAAAAAATATTTGGCAATCACATTGAAAATATAGAAATTATATTGAATAATGTAAAGATGGTCCAAATTTCTTAAGTAAAATTTTCAATAAATGTGTTAAATTGACAAGGAAAAAAATCAATAATTGCACATTTTTATCAGTAAGTGCCTCAGGGGAATTAAGTGAAATTGACAAATTTCTACCTGTTAATTGGCGGGTTTAATAGTATATTACAGTCATAAAACTTATATCTTATGAAAGCCCTTTCTTTGGTCTGTTTATTGAATATAAATTTGTTTAGATTCACAATAAAATTGTTTATTAATTAAGCCCATGAAATAGCAAGTAATTCAAACTTTGATGGTTTTTTTAAGTTTCATTGAAGATAGGTAATTTGTATTCTTTGATATCTTTGGCATTTCTAAACATAGAAATACAGAGTTTTTAATTAGCATTTGAGAAAATAATTGTCTTTCAGAGGATATAATTTTCATTTTGATACACCTATTATTTTCAGAACCAACCCTGGAGAAATTTAACCCTTATGAACCTTCTGAAAATGACAGTTTTATTTAATCCCTGGTTTTGTTTACTTATTGAAAAATTTAACTTCACGCGTCGATTTCTGATAATGAAAGAATTATCGCACAATCAATTTAATAGTAATGTTGAATAAAAAGCACACAAATTTAAAGATAATCCCTTGGAATTCAAAATCTTGTTAAATCTTTGAATCTTGTCTTTTTTGGTAGAAATATTGATAATTTGATACTGAATCTAAAAAATATATATAAGCTTTTTATCCAATTGTTATTTTTAGCATTAGCATGATTAGAGCGATCAAGTGTGTCTGTTTTGTGTGATGTTATATCACCAAATCAATCAATGTTTGAAGTGTCATATCGTATTCAAAATCGATACATGCAGTTGAATTTTTTTACATCGGTCGATAGCTAGCTGCCAGTAACTTTAAGTTAGTCTTCTCAAGAGTGTTCCTTTACCTCCATTTTTTTCTTGTTGTCTTTATGCCTCATGTTCGCTCTTGTTGAATGAACTTCTATCGATTTGACTTTTTACTTATTTTACACAAGTGCTTTGTTGAAGATTATCAATAGGGGAATGTAGGAATCTTTGGTCAAGATTTTGTTTGCAATTGTCACTTCTATGATTTTTGTTTAAGAATAAGATTTTTCTCTGACTATTTCGATCAGGATTGGATTTGAATTGTATGCATCTTATTTTAAACTTGGATCAATCGCAAAACGGCAAGCAGCGCCTACCATTTTGCCTACTGGCCTCGTTGATGACTGCTTGTTGTTTTTCATTGTGGTTTTTGAAATAGCTGCTTGTATGTGCGGTTATGTGGCGTACACTAATTCTTTCCTTTTTATTTCTTTCTCTTTTGTATATCTTTCCGTCTTGCCCAGGACAACCATTTAACGGTGGAGTTAAAAGTTAAGCAATCCTTCATCTCCTATAATACACAATCACCATCATTCATGGCATACAATGCTAAATATCATCTTGGCTTATTAACATATCGGTATGTACTATCCTGCCTTTTCATTTCAAATTACCATAGCCCCCCCCCCTCCCCCCGAAAAAAATCAAATGGTCGCTACCTAACTATGTAGCACAATAGAAACAGTTAATAAATCTAAGAATTCACAATGACTCTATATGTAGCCATGTTATTCCATATCCCATTATTTTCTATTTAAGGTTAGTGAGGACACCTGACCCCAAAAATAATGCCGAATTCAAGATTTCCATTTTTTTCTATATACTAATATTAGGTATATACTTTATCTTTTGTAAAGATATTGGACCCCCTTTCCGGGCTTGTTTTCCGAAAATCTAGGCTCAAAGTTTTCCCAAATTACAATAGATAATATAGGAAAGGCCAAATAATTAGCATAAAATCGTGTCACAGAAAAAATCCACCAATTTATTAATTTTTATTTTCATTTGATAAAAATCAATGAAATACAATATATTTTGAAATAGAACGATAAAAACTGGTCACCAGCTTAATTTTCTGTCTACAATACAAATCATTTTTTAATTTTTTGGTCATTTTTCAAGTGGATTATCTCCCTTGTTTTATTTGAAAATTTTATTTATAAAGGAATGGTTGTTTTATTTGTACTCAAATAATTTATTTTGGTTAAGTTTATTAAATAAAACTATCTAACACAAGTTTCAAGGTATTTGTGACATTTGCACTTGTTTTTTTGCATTTTTAACTGTTTTGGTCACATGACAGGTGTCCTCACTAACCTTAATATTGAATAAAAATGTCATTGTGGTCCCAACTTGGCTTTTGATACTCTTTCACTGTTCTGTGCCATTCATATATTTAAGTTAAGCGACTGATTTTCAATTGTTTGGCTACAGTGCTTCTGGTGTGTCTTTAGGCGATACAAAACGTGTTGTTGCATTTATATTTTATTTAATTCTCACGATCATGATAAAAAAGTTATATTTATTTTCGGATATCCAAGCGGGAACTTTTTATCAACATTTGTTTATTTTCGTCCGCTGCAACGCAACGGATGGACCTACAATGTAGAAATGGTCTTCGTCCGTCCGTCCGTGCTTCTCTCCGAAATTTGTGAGCGCAACTCCCTTGAGACCGCTCAATGGATTTTGATGAAATTTTGTATGCCGGACTGTTTTTCGTGGTATGTAGAACTTTGATCAAATCGCTAACGCCGCAATTTGATTTGACATATTTTAAAGCCGTTATGGGACTTAATCGACTTAAAGTTTGTTCTTTTTAGGTCAAAGGAAAACATTGTGAACGGAACTCCTCTAAGACCCCTCATCTGATTTTGATAAAAGTTTGTAGAATTCTTTGTCAGGATATTTACTTGACCATTTCGAAATGCGTTTTGATTTGTCAATTTTTAGTTTCTTCCTAAACTTGGGCTGAGACAATAATTTAAGATTACATGATGATGTACAAAACAATGGAGATACGGTCATACTAATCAGCGCCCGAGGGCGCCCGAGGTGATAATTAGTATGACCCCTGGAGATATGGTAAAAATATCTAAGTAACTTTTTTTTTTATCTCAAATGACCACATTGTCATTGATGTTGATGCAACCAAGGAATTAAAATGCTCTAATTCCTTGATGTAATTATATTTTTTTCTGGAAAGTAATTTTTTGCGGGGGAAAAGTGTGATATGTAATTGAGTTGTTTCCCTTCTCTACTTATTCGACTTCCGACATGACATGGCCGTCAACAAATGCATAGCAGATGAGATCAGCTTAAATATTATCGATTCTGAGTAAACCTTTCGTCTATAACGATATTTTTCATCTTACCAGTAAGTTTAGTTAGTTACTTGTTAAATTTTTCATCTGTAAATGGTGATAAACTAAAAGAAAATCCTTCCACATCTCACCAACCCAATGTTTTTTGTTAAAACCGTTGCAGGTGTTGGTCTTGATATTAAACTTGAATCTGTGTCATGCTTATGCTTAGGAAGTTGGGTGACCGAACGGTTCCAATAAAGAGAAGTGCCAACGTTGTCTTTTTTCAAGGCTTTACCTTAGTTTTACATGTCCTTTAAACATGTTAAATGTATTTGCCAGGTTTGTACAGGTGGTGACTAAAACGAGTAACCCGGGCCCGGGCCCGGGCCAACATCCGCTAACCCAAATATTTCAAAATGCTCTAAAATCCTTATTTCTGAATATTTTTCGATGAAATTTGAAAATAATGTGTAAAAGTATAATATTTTATTATTCATTTTCGATTTTCAAAATAAAAATTAAAACATTTTAATTTCGAGACAATTTTCGATTTTTACGTGACTAAAATGTGTAACCCAACGAAAAGTGGAAAATTCATATTTTCTCCTATAAAAGACCTTTGAATCTAACAAGAACTTATTAACGATGATATTATAAACATCGGTGACGGAAAAGTACATGTTTTAACTAACATTACAGTAAAATATTGCTTTAAAAGCGATTTTTCTAATTTTTTATCGACCCGGGCCGCCGATGGTCGAAATGGTATGACACGGGTGTTGCAAAAATATGACCAGCCTAACCGATATATTTTATGTACTAACTATCGAAATATGAGTATATTTTTGTTATCAACGATTTGTTATTGCAGGAAACACTTTCAAAATGTTTTCTAGATATTTTAATTCAATGAAATAAATCCAAAGTATTATAAATCAAATTGTTTTATGTCAGTACTGTATTACTTCTTTTAGCTCTCCCGGGCCACTGGTCGGCGGCCCGGGTCCGTAAAAATGTATGAAAATAGCTTTAAAACGAAAAATCGAATACATTTTAGACCAACTCATGGCCTATTGTATCATTTTTATCCTTATCTTCAATTATTATCTCCACTTTTTCGTATTATAAGTGTTTCGGATGTGCAAATCGAGTATTTCCACTTTTCATCGGGTTACACATTTTAGTCACCTAAAAATCGAAAATTGCCTCGAAATTAAAATTTACGAATTTTTATTTGGAAAATCGAAAATAAACAATAAGATACTATACTTTTACACATAATTTCCAATTTTCATCGAAAAATATTCAGAAATAAAGATTTTAGAGCATTTTGAAATATTTGGGTTAGTGGATGTTGGCCCGGGCCCGGGCCCGGGTTACTCGTTTTAGTCACCACCGTTTGTACACTTCCATGTCCATGATATCACATAAAGACTGGCGTCCAAGCAAGAGCCAAAATCAGGCCTGGGAAACTCGAAAGTCACAACCAAAATTCTGGGAATTTTGTGATTTACATATAATGTAATTAATTTGAGAAATCGATGAATGTTACTCCATGTATATCATGTATATTGGTTGAATAATTGTAAATAAGGGAACGGTCATTATTTACTAGCTGGGGGGGCTGGAAATTTTTTGACCAGATACAGCTTTCCGGAAATTGACCCCCCCATTTAAATCGGGAATTTTTTTTTGACCCCCCCCAAATACAGCTCAAAATTTTTTTTGACCCCCCCCCCCATTATCTCCACAACAAAATTTTAAAATTCATAGATGTGGTTGCACACGAAGGAAAACACCAACTTTTGATCATGAAAGTTTAATAATTTAAATTATCTGAGTAACACCATTTTGGTAAATTAAAGTTCCTGAACTTCTGCCTTTAAAATATTGAATTGTTTGATATTCAGTTGAATTCTTATAACAGTTTTCATATTTATATATATGTCACAGGGGCTTGAATTTTCGTCATTTATATACTGTTATGTCAACTATTAAAAAATATTGACCCCTTACTTTATGAAACCAACATCAAAGGTTGGTATTAGAGAGTGGGGGGTTGATATTTGGCTGCATTTCACGGAGTGAAAATTCGGGTGATAAAATGGTGGGCGGTGAAAAATTTTTCATTACATTTTTCTCGGTAACTACTTTATCCATGTTATCATAACCCCTTAATATTTGGTATACAGTATCAGCATGGGTCCTAAAATGCGAGATATGATTTCAGGTCTGTCGCCCACCTACTTCCTGTTTCATGAATTTTTTTACTTTTTTTAAAAAGATTATATAAATGACCAAACTTCAAGCCCCTGTGTTCCCGATAGGATGTATTCTTGCCAGTTTTTCCTATGGATAATCGGAAGGAAGTTAACACTTAGTCAAATGTAAAATCTAGTTAAAATGACGTTTTTGTATCAAAATGAATGCATCTGAGCTAAAAAAGCTAACCAAAAACCCAAACCCATCAAAAATCTATAAATATAGCTCGCATGATCAATGTTTCTGGCCTGGGGGGGGGGGGGTACTCTGGTATTTTATGACGAGGGTGTGCATTTTGTAGATTTTAATCTGTACCCGAATCTATCTAATGCTATTGAACCCGCTTCATCAGTGGCTATCTGAAAGCTCCATAACCTTGGACAATACACCCCTCCACATGGGATTAGATGATAAGTACAGACCAGAAGATTATAATATATCACTATGTGGTAATGGATTAATTTACTTATCACTGTCCAGATGTTTATATTTGATCATATATTTAGGCACTGTGATTTATTCTTAACAAACATTAAACATGTTAAATCTGGGAATTCTTCATGAAATACTGAGAATACATTTTTGATAGTAAAATTGGCAGCATGTAATTTTGACCCCCCCTAAATTAGACTGGAGAAAAAAATGACCCCCCCAATCGAGACATACAAATTTTTTTGACCCCCCCTAGAATTTTCCAGCCCCCCCAGCTGATAAATAATGACCGTTCCCTAAAGCAAAAACAGTCTATTTTTGTTCAATTTATACCTTTGTACCTGTAAAATGGTCGTCTTGGGCGCAAGAAAACCAAAGTCTAGGGTTCAGGATTTATTTATAACAGTAACATCATTAAACCCTGTAACAATGAAATAATACAATTATCAAAATTATTTAATTATCAATTACATATAAAGATATCAATAGAATAGAATAATAAAATCACAACATAATTATATCTGTATTAAAATATAAATCTAGTACTATATAACATACAATAGTTATAATCATATTTCTAGTACACTTTACGGATACCAATAAATATAGTCATGATAGTTGTACAAATTCTTACTAAACATCTAGTAAATGCATCACACTCAAAATATGTTACGAACGTGAAAGCATAGCCCGGAATAACATCTATATATTATTCTCATGCATATCTATTCCATTAATATACGTGTATGCAAGTTTCATGAAAATATAATAACAAATTAACCATATTAAAATACTATCGCTTACCAACTTGTGGAGCAGGGCGTTACTGTTATAGGCACAGTGTATACAATCACTTTTAGCATACAGATCCTGCAAGCAAAGTACAGCATTAACTAACAATGCTTAGCTCATAATAATAATAAAGAGTATAAAACGTAATGTAAACAAACTACCGTTAAACTGTTCATTCAAGAATGAAAAGTACAGGTGAACTTTAAACTCTAAAATATCAATGCTTTACAAACGAATTCACCTAAGTGATAATAACACTATCAATCGATATGAGCGACATTTAAAGATAGACAAAATCAATACAATATTCATGTATTCAATACACAAAACATTGATTACTAAAGAAAACTATATACAAATCGAAAGGCCTTCTACATATCAAAATATTACAATAAATATCAGAGGTACGCTATAAAAAATATAAACAATGAAGTACAAAAATATAAACCTACCTATCAAAATAAAGTAGAATAAACCAAGAATGAAGGTTCTGAATAAATCCAAAGGGTTTGTATTAATTCCAGTCAATATATAGATATCATAAGTGTTTCAACTTCAAATATGCATCTTCAAAGTCAAATATATCAAATTGTCAAAAAGCTTCCATTTTCATCTTTTCAAAGGTATTTCAAATTGTCATCAAAGATCAAATTCAAACCAATCAAATCTTCCAAATCAATCAGCTGATCAAATATACTCAACACAGAAAAATAAGCTACACTGTAAAATGAATGAATAATTAAACAACATAAAAGGGTTTAAATATACTTTATTACCAAAATAGCGCAACAACATATTTATCATAAAATATACATGTACCACATACCTTTCATCTTGCAGCAGGTATAAGTTCTGAAACTTCTATAGCTGAAAGTTAAGTTACATTTTTCCTTAAATCCGGATTTGTCCTGGTTAATAGAATTGAATATAAAAACGATTTCTGGCTTAGAATGTACAGGCTTAACTATTATTTTTGGTATATTTAAGATCTGTGACAAATTTCACATGGAGTGACATTCTCTGATTCTTGCAAAAAGTGTTATTTCAATTGAAATCAATAAACTTCAGGGTAGCAATATTTGGTAACGACTTGCGAGTTTCCCAGGCGTGAAAATGCTTAAAAACATAGTCTGAGAAAGACGTTGCCTAGAAAGCTTGGGAAGATGGATATTTAACTTTGATAGGATCAAGATTGGATGTGTGAAGACAGAACTGTAGCCCTGCTACCTTGGAAGAGCACTAGCACAATGTCAATGGACCAAAACAGTATTTAAGACCAAACGACAGAAGAACAAGAGAGGCTGATAAATATTTCTAAAAGAACACAAGCTGCAAAATCTACGGAAAATCGATCTTCCCAAAGACCATCAAGGACTGGAATCAGCTACCAACACCAGTAACTTCCGCAAAAAGCATGGAGGGATTCAGAGCTGCCCATAAGGCATGCTCTGTTGCCAACTAACTTAGCTCCCATCATCATCCGCATAGTGAAGATGATTTTAATTGTAAAATTCCTTTTATTTTAATTTCAAATAGTGTTGGAAAACGACTGTATTGCCCAACATGCATCCTAATTTTTTGTGGAGCCATCAACATTTGGAAACGAATCCGGCTCCTTACCTTGAAGAAGAAAACAGCCTTCCATAGACTAGCTTTGACACTTGAACTTACAGTCCCACAACATCCTCCCCCATTTTCTTCTCAGTGGGTGTTATCCTCCTGGGTCAGCTAGCGCTGCAGGACGTACTCTACCAACCAACACCCAATGTCATCTCAGTGGTTAACTGCAGTAACATTTATGGCAGCAAAACTGTCTTAGACCATCACAGTGGCACCAAAATGGCCTTCCATAGACAGTGCACCAACCCTCTGAGCAAAAGAAGTAATTTAAATGTATTTCCATATACATGTAGCTAGCTCAGCTGGTTAACAGCTATAAACCTACAACACTTTCAGTCCTGCGACAGATTGATCTGTTTTAATATGAAATGGCATTCCTCTAAATGCTTGCAGAGATACCAAATTAAAATCCATTTCATTTAAAGTCCACACACAAACTTCCACACACTCTTTTTCTTTTCTTTTTTTTCCCCCTCAACTTCTCGATTGTTGTTTTTGATCAAAACTATTTATTTGTTTGTAGATCTAATTTTGTATGCATGCTCGTTTGTATTGTTATTATATGTTTACAGTACAAATGTATGTAGGAGAAGACTTCATACATGTAAGTTAGTTTAACTTGTGTCTAATCCATTTTGCCTATTTTGCAAATAAAATATGTTTAAACTAATATATGGCCATGTCCCCACAGGAAGGCTGTTGATTATCAACCTGAACCACATCCTGCTCTCTCAGTGGGATACCAGTTAAATAAACAAGTCTTAGATAAATACTTGCATGAAGATATACATGTAACCCAACAAATAAATTCCAATTTCATTTGAATAAATGTTGTTTTTTTTTATTATCTAATAATCCTTTTGACTGTTCAAAAATTTAAATAAAAAAATGAAATATTTTAATTCTTCTGCATTAAGAATTTTGCATTATGAAATTAGAAGATGTGACCGCTGTCCGCTGGTCATATAGAAGGTTGCAGATTTTTAAAATTATTTAGTCTTGAAGCTTATCTGTGTGCACTTATTATATATTATATCATGCTTATTCCACATATCATTACAACCCTTACGATTTAACTATGGACTTTGATTGTAGCGTAAAGTGAAGTGTGCTAACTCAACTATGAAAATTTACGTCGTCATGAACAAAGCCAATCGTTAACAAAAACCACAAATTGTTACATTTGATGACATAAAAATACATTGATGTCGTGCAAACATTAAATCTGATTGGATATTGATGAATACATGTAGTCTGGCTGACGTTGGTATTTCTTATTGTGACGATTTGCGGTTTTTGTTACCGATTGGCTTGTTCATGACGACGTAAATTTTCATTGTTGTGTTTGCACACTTCACTTTACGCTACAATCGAAAGTCCATAGTTAAATCGGACGGGTTGTATCTTCTTTAGTCTCTGAAATCAATACAAATATGAAGGTCAGTTCATTGAACATTATTGGTTCATTTGCCCATCATTATTGTTGGTCGCTTTATAAAACAGCCCATAATTAAATAGTTTAAAAGGTTACAAGTCTTTAATACGTTCACTAAACTTTCCTGAGTCAATATGTAAATACTATATTCATATATATTTAAAATGGGTTAAGCTGCTTTGTTTAGTTATTAAACATTCATGTGCAAATGACCTGGTTCATTGACAGTTATTGTATGAAATGAAATTTAATAATATTTTAAATGCTTGCAGATTGTACATGTTTTATAATTACTTCAATAATTTTTTACACTGTTTATTAGTTCATGTGAACCGAATAAAAAGGGTTGAACCTTAATGGCAAGGATTTAATTTAGATTTAAAAAAAAAATTAAACAAGTTTATTTGTACCTGAACTTCATGGTCAATCTTCTTTTTCATTTTTATTATTAATACTACATGAAGTTATGCTCAGAAAGTACATGTATATAGTGTTCAGTTGTGGGTTAGCCTTAGCATG
>CAXARO010000701.1:0-19261 GCA_963971305.1 Arcuatula senhousia
CTCATAAGAAATCGAGTATAAATTTAGCGAATCCAATTTCTTCCAACTTATATAGAGTCTAGAAAAATTCCGAAGAGAAATATCACATACTTATTTTCATTCGTTTCCGTCCCCTACACTTATAAACCCTGAATCGGACAAAAATATAGTTATTAAAATTATCTAAAGGTAAGGTTGATTGAAGTTAATTATACTGTTAAACACCTGACTCTTTTATTGTACATGTACAGTAACAAGCTATTTATAAGGGCATGAAATGAAATAGAGAAACACAAGAAACTTGTCTCAAAAATAAGATTGCCCTCAAATGTTCTCTGCTATTTAGAAAATCTTTATAATGAGATGTGGAATAAATGTTTACGACACAACCAACACTTTTTAACAGATGTTTTAAATATCATCAACGAAAAACAGTCTGGTGCCTTCAAGGAATTATAAGTCAAGCATTTAATGTTCCTTATCAGTTACCTACTAATAAGTGAACTGTGTAAGGTAATGGTAACACTCTAAAGAAATTGTTCTAAAATAATAGGATTTTTTATTAACTCGCATTACCTGTAATTGAGCTAATTTGATGTCTGTCTGGCTCCCTCAAAACGATTCATAAATACATCATGTACATGTACTAAATGCATAAGAAAACAATAATTGTTTTTTATCAATTTTATTTAATTTACTGTAATTTATTTGTTTAATAACAATTACATTTTTTTTTGTTTCAGTGTAAAAAATTGTAAAGTTAAAGGTCAAAAGTCTTCAAAAATAGTCTTTCTGTGAAAAAAATGTGCATAGTGGTAAAATGTTCAACTCAATAAGAAACTGAAGCAAGCTGTTTTGATACCAAATATGACTACTACGAAGAAATCAGTTCGTGCCTGTTATAGCACACCTGCCCATGGCAATTAAATATTGTGTTCTATTCTATTATATTGTAGAAGGTATCAATTTATATCATTATAAAATTAGAATGTAGTTCAGTTACAGGGATCAATATCATTTATTTTATACTTGTATACATGTACTTCATTGACAATGGTAAGTTCTGGTTCTACAACAGTGACAGTTGGTGTATGTAAACTGTTAACATAACTCTCTAGTGCGCAATGGCAGAAACTGACAAAAAAACAAAAAGAAACAGTGACAGTTGGTGTATGAAACTGTTAACATATTTCTCTAGTACACAATGGCAGAAACTGACAAAAGAAAACAAATAGAAAAAACTAATAGGAACTAACATAAAGTTGGTTGAGAAATGAAACATAACAGTCAACTTCCAAAAAAACAGTTACACTGGACACAAAAGAGCACTACCGGAAATTGTTCATAAAAAAGTTATGATTTGGAAAATGTTTTTTGCAAAGCACTGTTAATAAATCAATGACAATTTGAGCAGAAGAAAATAATAATATTTTGATGTAGAATAAGTGTATAAATATGGTGTGAATGTACAATATCCCTAAAATAAAAGAATTCTAACCAAATGAAATAAATTCTGATCCGGAATAATTAAGTGTACAGGATAAAAATCCACATAACATCAGAGAATGGTAACCGAATTTTATGAAATTGTGATACAGAATAAATATAACCAACCAAATTTAATGAAATTGTGATACAGAATAAATATAACCAAGACAAAGTCCATAAAATAAGAGAATATTAACATGATTAACCCAATTAAAAGGTGTTCTAATATAGAAGTAATGTATGTGATGCAATACCCATAAAAAATTAGATAATTCTAACCAATAGAATTGTCATATTGAATAAGTGAATTTGTCACAATCTCCATACCAAATGACAGAGTTTCAAATCCTAATCTGGTTATAGAAATAATTATAACATTATTGGTATATTTATCCTTTTATATATTTCTTCCATTTGACATCTATTTTAATTTCAGATAGAGGTATACATGTGCAGTCATAACTGAAGAAACTGTGTAAAAGCATTCAAAACTGTTGACGCTGGACCAAAAACCAGGTTTGTTTTACATGTCGTATGCGTTGATCTTGCTAAAACCAATGATTAATAATCTTTTCTATATAAAACTTCGGGCTATTTCCTACTGAGCAGTTCTCTGTACACTTTTGAATTAAAATCATTGTTCCAATCAGACATTTAGTACATAGACAAATGGACAATAGAACACAGCTTAAAATTTCAAGGAAATAAATAGAAAGTCTAATTCAATTCATTCCGATACAAAATTCGAGAGAATGTGGAGTAAATAGAGATTATCCATGATACATGTAGGTCATCACACACAAAGCTAATACAGTGTTAAATTGCTCCTTAGTTCTCACATTGTCGTTATTTCTATTAGATATTGAGTGTAAGCAGTGTTGTCCTCTATCAGGTTTCACCTTCACTCAGTAAATCATTTAGAACATGATGGACGTGATAAACACATGATGTAACAACAACTGTTTATTTTCTGAAGTGCTTAATTTTGCCTTCGTTTCAACAAATGACATTTTAAGGTCCCACTGGTACTTGTACTCCTATGGGATTTTTTTTTGCTTCTTTTTAAGATTTAAATAGAAATGCCAATTAGGTCAAAAGAATGTGTCTAATGATAAATAATAGACGAATCATTCATTCTGAAAACTTTCGGATGTTTAGAATGTCCAAATGTCAAAGGTCAACCGAGGTATAATTGAAAATGATCGGTTTAATTTTTGGATGTTTCCACAGCCTGACATGTTTTAACCTACTTTTGATGTTTGCTCCCCTTCATTGTTGACACCCTCGATAAAAAATGAAAACGTAAACAAACGACATTAAATGCTTGAAATATGCATCAACAAAACATATGTAATCTTTTTACAATTTCTGTATACAATTAAACTGAGTTTTGTCTGATTACATGTACATGTACGTAGATGTTTCAGGATTTAATGTTTTGTGCTGCTTTTTTATTCTAATAAAATACAACGACAATTATAGTGATATATACAATGACACAAGCAAACATAACAAACACTGTTATAACGAACATATATGTACAACAATGTACAAGGAACGAAGTGTCTTTGTGCATTTATATTTGTCCTTAATTTATGTTGTACTTTTTCGTCATGTTCTTATAAATGTTTATTGTACATTTTCAGTTCTTATGGAATAAACTAATCATATAATCTGTTGTACTAAATGACCAAGCCTGCTACAAAGATCTGACTTCAGAAGAATTTAAGCAACATGTTTCGATGACCCAAAAACAAAATCTAGAAGATAATTGTATATTTCCTTAATTTCAATTATAAGGATACATTTACATGATGGATTAACCTCATATTTTTTGTATTTGTAGATCTCCACATGTGGAGACATGATTGAAGCATACACACTAACGCCAGGAAGTTATGAGAACACACTTCAACATCTACTTACTTAATACTGACAACCCAACTTGAAGATACAACAAAAAGCTGAGTTCTCAGAGATGTATAAAAAAATCAGACCCAGGTTATTGTAACGACATGGAACCAACTACCATAAAAGTATTGTCATCAAACATCAGACACGTGTTATTGTAACAACATGGAACCAACTACCAAAAAGTATTGTCACCATACATCAGACCCATGTTATTGTAACGACATGGTACCAACTACCTAAAAGTATTGCCACCATACATCAGACCCATGTTATTGTAAAAACATGGTACCAACTACCAAAAGTATTATCATTATACATCAGACCCATGTTATTGTAACAACATGGTACCAACTACCAAAAAGTATTGTCACCAAACATCAGACCCATGTTATTGTAACAACATGGAACCAACTACCAAAAAGTATTGTCACCATACATCAGACCCAGGTTATTGTAACGACATGGAACCAACTACCAAAAAGTATTGTCACCATACATCAGACCCAGGTTATTGTAACGACATGGAACCAACTACCAAAAAGTATTGTCACCAAACATCAGACCCATGTTATTGTAACAACATGGAACTAACTACCAAAAAGTATTGTCACCAAACATCAGACCCATGTTATTGTAACCACATGGAACCAACTACCAAAAAGTATTGTCACCATACATCAGACCCAGGTTATTGTAACGACATGGAACCAACTACCAAAAAGTATTGTCACCAAACATCAGACCCATGTTATTGTAACAACATGGAACTAACTACCAAAAAGTATTGTCACCAAACATCAGACCCATGTTATTGTAACCACATGGAACCAACTACCAAAAAGGATTGTCACCAAACATCAGACCCATGTTATTGTAACGACATGGAACCAACTTCTAAAAAAGTATTGTCACCAAACATCAGACCCATGTTATTGTAACAACAAGGAACCAACTACCAAAAAGTATTGTCACCAAACCTATTCTGCAATCGTTTGAAAATTGACAAATATTGAAACAACTTTGAATTTCAAATGGCAGGTACAAACCACGAAAACCAAAAGAAAGATTGAGTAATTGCATGACATTCATATAACAAAACAATGTACAAACAGACATCACAGAATTTCTATATATATGTACAAAACAGACATCACGGAATTTCTATATACATGTAGTTAGACGACTAATTAATCAATGATGAAGCTCTAAATGTATGTGACACACCATCAATAAAATAAGACAATCTTAACAAAAGATAACACGATGTGATATAAGTGTACGAGACACAACGCCCATACAATAACACAATATTTTTAGTACATTAATGATATTGTGATGCTGAATAAGTGTACCTGGCATAGCATGAATGTTGCTACACAAGAAAAGCAAGTTGACCATTGGAAAGTGGAATCTATCACATTTGTCAAAGAGCTTTGTTTAAAGTTTTTCTTGGTCTTTATTTTCCAGATTTAGATCCAATTATAAAGTAAATCTCCTATAGAATCTGTTTTGTCCTTCATCTCAAGGTCATGAGTTTTCTAAGTTATGAATTGATCGAATTTATCTAATTTTTATTTACTGATTGAACCAGGCAAAATCAACCTGAAACCATCAATTACATTTTACAACAATATAATTTTCAGTTAAAAACCTAGATAGCTTAAAGAAAAGCACTTGTTTTAAGTAACAGGAGATCCAGGTTCAAATCCTGGTCTGGGTTAAAAAACAATGATAGTACATTGTTTTGAAGTTGATTCTTTTCCCATTTGATTCTACAATTATTTTATTTTTCAGTCAGATGTATTATATTGAAGTTTGGATTTTTTCTTCATTTGATTTTACAACTATTTTATTTTTCAGTCAGATGTTTTGAATATTGAAGTTGATCCTTTCTCCATTTGATTTTACAATTATTTTATTTTTCAGTCAGATGTTTTGTATTGATGTTGATTATTTTACCATTTGATTTTACAACTCTTACTTTTCAGTCAGATGTTTTGTATGGCTATTTCAACTGATACCTGCGTCATTGTGTAGTAAATTTTACAAACGCCTTAATATTACAGACCTCAGAAAAAAAAACAACTAACAGTTAAAGAAGGAAAAATTTTAGAGCATACAATTGTGTTGTGATGCTGTTTGATCATCAGTGTAGCTAAAGTCAGACAAAAGTTTAAATGTAAAGTAACAAATACAAATGCTTCAAGCACCCTTATTGGGGTTTTTATCGTTTCCCTAAGGACTTAAAAGCATAACATGTCATTTCAAGTATTGCAAAAGAACTGCATGTGGAAAGCTTAAAGCTGGTTTCCTGTGATTCGATATACTTAGAACATTAATGTTGCATTACATTTATTCATTTAATTTGGCGTTAATATTCTTTTATTTTGATTTGACAAGGATATCAAGTCCGGACCATTGCGATCTTCAATTTACTAAATGGCAAGTTACAACCATGAAAATAGAATAACGAAATGCAGAATAATTTTACACTGCACAACATACACAATTTAATGACATTTTAAAATGAAACACAATCTCATTAGAGAATGACAATTATAACAAATCAAAGTTATCATGCAGAGATACATTCTGTTTATCAAAACCTAGATAGCTTAAAAGAAAAGCGCTTGTTTAAGTAACAAGAGTTCCAGGTTCAAATCCTGGTCTGGGTTAAACATGATTGTAAAATTGATATTGATACTGGCATTCTCTGCTCTGTTGATTTCACTGTTTTCAATATTTTTATTATTTCAGATGTACCTTTACACTTTTATTTGAATTGGATGGTTATGGAAGTGTTTTAAATCTGTATGTAGAGATTTGAAGATTTGGCGAGATGTTTGTTTAAGTTTTACATGTTTTATTGACTTGACAGGGCCACAGCATGAATTTGTATTTGAAAATCTGGGTAAATATTTTACAACAGTATTATTTGCATCACTCTTCAACGTCATATTTCGTCCGTTAACAGTGTTTCAAAAATATACTCCACTGAATCTTCTGAACAGAATATAATAAACCACGGTAGGGTTGACCTAAGGGTATACTGGATAACAGCTGTGTGTAGTGTATAGATTGTCAAAAACATGGGTTCTATTTTAAAAAAAAGAAACACTAGGCTAAATCACTTTAAAAAGCTATAACTCAGAACTTTTACAAATTGGAGAAACAAATGTTATGAATAATAGGCTCTTAAGAATGAGATAAAATAAATAATCAATAAATGTCCAAAGTGTAAATGCATACTTGTACTAGTACATGTAGAGATGAACATGATGAAAATAAGACACATGTATGTCTTGTGAAGATGTACAAGGTCTTGTAATGTTGTATATGAATATAAATCCTATTATTACTTATGAATTAAAATGTCACCTGAAAATTAAAGTGCAATATTAAAATGACTATTGATTGTATAAATCAAAAATACAAAAATAAATATCAAAACCACCCAAGGTGAAAATGACTTTACCAGACATTCAGTCTAATAAAGCTTCTGTTTTTACCAGACTGAACAGTTTTTTTACAGACCTTCATAATGTTATGTTAATATAAAAGCGGAATTTTACCGGATTTCTGGTCCGGAGATACAATTCTTTTTCTTGGACTGACTGAATTTTTACTGGATTTGTCCGTCTGTCTTACGTCCTTTGGAATCTCTGCATTACCAAGCATACTTACAACTGAGGCACTTAATGATATCCATGTGTTATTAGATATTTGATTTCATTAACTTTCTTCTTTCCCTTACATGTATACACAACCTTTTTTTATAACAGGTTTTCACAGGACTGTGTCTTTTTTTATCTTAATATCAGCGGGTAACATCGTTGAACAAGCAGATGGGAGCCCACTCAGAGCCTGGTGGTTTCAACTTACCCAAACCAGATAACTTAGCAAAAGCTGGCAGTCCCAGAAGAACCACTAACCTGCATCACCTACAAGCCTTAACTTTGAGGTATATATGAAAGTTAGAAAGAAGCAGAGGTACAAATAAGGTAGCAGATTGTCAAAAGTCCGAAACACCAACAAGAAATGGAACAAAAACAGACAACATGTAAAACATGGAGACACAAAAATCACTGAAAATTTATATCAACAACACGAACTACAGTCCGAAATCAGAGTGAACTCAGGTGCTCCCGAAGAGTAAACAGTTCCTGCTTGCTATAGAACAAATGTTGAATTGCCAACAGTCAATTCAGTGTGTCGAATCCGGTGATAGAAGACAAAACAAAACCTTATGACAAACCATCTGAGTTCAGGGGTATCAAGCAATTAATTTATACATGTAATTCATTTTGTAATGTACATGAAATTAATAAACAAATCTCTAACATGTTTACTAGACATTCATATATATTATCAAAATCCAATAATCTTGCATTCTGCAGTTTCTGTAGAATCCAATGGGACATGAACGTAAACACATTAGAGAAAGCTATTAATAGACCATGCATAAATATCACAAGGCTATGGAATTTATCAAAATTCTGATGAATCCGTGTATGCATTCAGATGATGCATAAATATCACAAGGCTATGGAATTTATCAAAATTCTGATGAATCCGTGTATGCATTCAGATGATGCATAAATATCACAAGGCTATGGAATTTATCAAAATTCTGATGAATCCGTGTATGCATTCAGATGATTAGCTCTGTAATTAAAAACCTTGCGACGCTTTATACATTGGGTTAGCAGAATAAGTTGTAATTGTACTTCACAGGGAAAAGTAACACTACCCAAACGAAAGCTCTTCTTTTGAGGAACCTCGGATGGTGTAGTAGTTACAACCTCTGTTCTGTTAGCTAGGCGCATACGCCGTAGATGTCCCAAATGTTGTGAGTTCGATCCTCGCTGAGGGCACTAAAAAAATCAAAATCTGTTTGTCAGATGATTTTTAGGGTTGAAATTGCAGTAACATTGTTTGATTATATACTAGACATTCATATTTAATAAACAAAAATATACAATGTACATGTATCTGTTAATGTATTAAAGCTACATTTATATATACAAAAATGTACATGTAATTAGTTTGATTTTATTTAAAAAAATAATTTACAACAACAAAAAATTTCAATGTACAGTATATATTTAATTTATTCTTATTCTTTATAGTTGACAGTTAAAAACAAAAGCTAAAACGTGTTACAATTAAAATAACGTTAAAACGAACGAACGAACATATGGACGTACGTACGACCGAACCAAAAAGCTATTTACCTATCCTCCGTTGGGCTCGGGGATAATATTGGTAATAATGAAACCAATTATTTTTTAAGAAAAAAAAATTTGGCAGCTGAGGGTAAGAAAAAAAATATTCTGAAGAAGGATTTCGGCTATAAGAAAATAATGCTGATAATGAAAAATAATATTGTGTCACCACGCCTTTGAAAAATAAATATTTTGTCCGCCCAATGCACTTAATGTGTCTTGGGTAACACTACACGGTGCACTAGAAAGTAGATCACTGTGACCTGTATTTAAAACATGAATGACTTTAGATTAATTCTTAGTAAAGGTCCATAACTCGGATACCAGATGTTGGAAATCAATAATATGTCATCACTAAACGTGTCTTGGGTATCACTACACCATCTACTAGAAAGTAGGTCACTGTGACCTTAATTTTACCTATGAATGACTGTGGTTAAGTTCTTAGTTAAGGTCCATTACTCAGAAACTAGATGTTGGAATTCATTGGTATTTTTCCACTAAATACGTCTTTTAAAGCACTTCATCATCCACTAAAAAAGTAGGTCTTTGTGACCTTTATTTTACGCAAGAACAACTTTTGTTAAGTTATTGGTTGAGGTCCATAACATGGCTACTAGATGTTGAAGGTCATCGATATTTCAAATAATTCCATCACTTAATGTTTCTTGGGTAACACTACACCATCCACAAGAAAGTAGGTCACTCTCACCTATATTGAAAGCATGAACGACTTTGGTTAAGTTCTTAGTAAAGGTCCACAACTTGGATACCAGATGGAGGTCAATGATATTCCATCACTAGATGCGTGTTTGGTAACACTACACCATCTACTAGATAATAGGTCACTGTGACCTTTATTTTACCCATGAATGACTGTGGTTAAGTTCTTGGTTAAGGTCCATTACTCGGATACTAGACGTTGGATGACAATGATATATCATCATAAGATGTGTCTTGGGAAGCGCTACAGTATCCATTTGAAATTAGGTCACTGTAACCTACATGTTTTGCATAAACGACTTATTCTTTCGTTTTAATTTTGTTAAAGTTCTTTATATAGGTCAATAACTTGATCCTAGATGTTGGGGTGAATGATATTCCATCACTAGATGTCTAGGGTAAGGCTACATTACCCACTAAAAATTAGGTCAATTTGACCTTTATTTAAAGCAGGAATGACTTTGGTTAAGGTCCCTTACTCAGAAGCTAGATGTTAGAAGTCAATGATATTTGACATCTAGATGTGTCTTGTATAGCACTGAATCACCCACTACAAAGTAGCTCACCATGACCTATGTTTTTTTTTTTACTGATGAACAACTTTGAGTAATTGTTTGGTTTAGGCCCATCTCCAATGTAATACTAGTATATTTTTAGGGTCAATGATATTTCTAAGAACAGGGGCCATTTGTGGTTCATAGACACATCGTCTATTAATATACATGTAGGTGAGAACAAATCATTTCACATGACACAACATTATTAAAATGACAACAACATGTATATAAAAACCTAGATAGCTTAAAGAAAAGCACTTGTTTTAATAACAAGAGATCCAGGTTCAAATCCTGGTCTGGGCAATAACAACATTTGTAAAATCCTTGCAATCTGGTTGAAATTAATTTGTGGAATAAATTTGCATGACACAACTATACAAAAATTGATCATAATGAATAAAAGACAATTATACAATCAAAGAAAAAATAATATCATGATGAAGAATAAATATACATGACACTATATCAACGGATAAATTACAATTAAACGAAGTAAAGTTATTATTGTTTTTGTCTCTGTCATCTTTGTTTTTAGCGTTCCATGTCCAAGAATTGGTCTTTCTTTGATAATTTTGGATTGTAATTGAATCTTGGTATTCTATTTTCAGTCTTTGGCCAATTCCAGAAGGCCTCATGTTAAATACTGCTCACTGCTTTCTATTATGATTGTTTTAGATAGCCCTTTGTTTATGTTGGTTGTGTCCCGTACACTTATTCCACATCTATTTAAAAGTGAAGCAACATAAGTTTACATGATATAATGATATATATAGAGGTAATATATGAAATACCGAGTGATGATAAGGTACACCATCACCTATCAAAATGAAGGAACGGAGCAGTCGCAGATATCAGCTAATCCTCTCGCCCTTGCATTAAAATGTAATCCAATATGTTTGATTAAAGATAGAACGGCCAGTTTGTTTTAATTTTTATCATTACAGTGTATTTTCCTTTACATATTCTATTTTGACATCAAGATACATGTATATTTAATTTTTCACTGCAGCTCTAAACAACAACTGTATAAAGAAATATGCGATTTCATAAGATAAACATGCTTGACCACTAATTTCAACATGCATACCAGCATATAAATAGCTGCATGACCAATTTCATTAGAACACCTTTTATTGTTGTGTTTAAAAACTTCATATACCTTTAAAGCTCTGCGATAGATATTCTTTTAAAACAGTGCTTTAAAATTACACAAATGATTGTCGAATTATGTAGAAATGTCATATAGATCACACAATTTGCGTAATTATTGAAATATATACAAAATATTAAGTTATTAGACAGATGGCAATAACATTCACGTCATACAAAACTTTTAAATTACATTTATAAGATACACGATAATTACCCTATAACAATCATTAGTATGAAAAAGATCGTTTCACATTTGAATGAAGTACATACTTCTAAAAGATAAGATATCATACTACCCATTATTTATTCAAGTCTTGATGTCTCCTGCTAAGTTTTAATTGATTTTGAAGTAATAAAATTGCGATTGAATAACGATATAATCTATATGCAATACAATAGTTGTATGTCTTAATTTACTTCGAAATATATATATTGTTTTATCTTATCAATAACGCCTGTAGAAAAAAGAATGGACCCATCATGTTAATAGACCCGTTTCTTACAAATTTTAAAGTTCAATAGATAGCTGAAGGTTTACTCAAAAGGCTTTAAGATTATTTTGGTACTTTTTTGAAAGCGTTTTCATTCTGTACATAATTAGTGTAAATAATATGGTGCGCAATATATGTGTCTCCCATAGTACCATAAAGTTGGAAATGCAAGTAGTAAAGATACAACTTTTTGAAAAACAAGTGCATACGCTTTGATATTGAAACCTGTGTTTTTTCTTCTGCTTTATTTAATTATTGATATGAATTAATCATAGCAAAAGTTGTAAGTTTGCCACTTCAAAAATATACCAGCATAAATAATGGAAAAAAAAACATACCGAAAATGTACAGGTCACGCTGAAATTGGCTTTTTCAAGATTGCTAAAAGTGCAATCTAATCTAATTATAAAACTTAAGGTATGAAGTTGGAAGTAAGAAACTCTCATGCCAGGGATGTGCCTGAATCACTCACCTGGTCCGTAGGCCGATAAGGGTCTCTTCTAAGTGAGGTCATCTGACAATCTATTCTATCATTAAGGTAATAGAGACTTTTTGTAGTGCTTAATGAGCTTAAGGTTTAAACAAGCAACAGCTTTTCGCTACTCTGCAATAGTTTTTATTTTGTAGGGCTAAAACAGGGGAAAACGCTATCTTTTTTGCCTTTAAAGGGCCATGACTCCTATAAGAAATGAAAGGGGGAAAAGTGTTCTATTTAAAGAATATTTCAAACATTGATTAATTTGCAAGATGATTGAATGTTCAATAATGCACAGTTTTGTTCTCTTGATTCACACTTTTGGAAATCACATAAATCAAAGTCATATATTTACTTGCCCTTAACCCGTAACTGAGCTTGAATAGAGAAATTTTGAACTTGCACTCTTTGTCGACTTGAATTTTCTGCATGAGATACAGATTTATTATGTTTTTGATTCAAAATACCCGTCTCAAATTTCTTGAGATAGATACAAATCACATTTCCCTCCCCCATTAATATTTTTCCTTCTTCCGTGCATTAAGACACTTTTGCTAAAGGCCCCGACTGGCTCATTGTAGCTCATATTTTTTTTCTGCAATCGTCATATTGTCTTTTATTAAATATTTTCCTTTAAAAGCATTCACAAATTCGGCACAAACTGCTCGATTTAATTTGAACTCAAAAAATTAGATAAAACAACACAAAAGTTACACAATATTGTAAATCTACGGGAAAGTTGTTTATAACGTCCTCTACATATATTACTAATGAATGATCCCTTATTTTCTTTTGATTAGCTTTAAAGAAGCGAATAGGTACCAATAAAGGATTCGATGTCAAAATTCAAATAGCAAAGACACGAACAAGAACAGGGAGTAACAGACAACACAAACAAACTGAATAGCAATCAAGAACTTTGTAAATAATTGTTGAAGGAACGTGTATTTACATTACTTGATATATACATAGTTGAAGTATGTTTGATGTTTTTGACGAGGCGTGACATAAAACTGTGGTCTAAAGTAAATATAAATTTAAATAATAAACGGATTGTATGATTTAACCGTAATCTTTTCCTCTCCTACAGAGAATATAATGTATATTTGAAGTGTCGTTGTTGTGTATTATGAATATAGTAGAACACAACTACAATCTGTAGTCAAAACAAACCTGTAGAATTGATTGCTTCAGGCATAATTTACCATCTTCTGCAGACATTTGGACAAATATTTGAAGTTTGTGCATAGCTTCGTTTTGGATGTTAATTTACTACAACGTTTTGTTATAAAATCAAAGCATCGTACACTTCTACTATTATTTACCGCGCCGTGTAAAGAATATTATGTGTTAGTGTATTTATAAAGTTGTTTAGAAAAACATACCCAAGACAAACTGCATTAACTTTAATAATACCGTGCGTTTAAATTAATAAGATCCACTGTTTGGTTTACTTCGAGCTATTTAATATCAGTTTCTATCAAAATGTCGGTTAAGTTTACTTGTCTTTTTATCATCAATATTCTGTGTATTTTACAAATTGATAGTTCTGGAGATTTAAAACAAGATTCAAAGTTTGATTTCGAAAAACAACTTTTCGAGAAAGTTCTCAAAATGGATAGCAAAATGGATACTTGGGAGATAAATTTGTCAAAAAATAACGATGATGTAAAATCGGCCCTCGAAAAATTTGATAAAATGACGAAGGAAATAAGTGATGTCAAAAACTCAATGAGTGAATTGAAGCAACAATTTAACATTATGATGCAAGACTCAAAGGACAAGTTTGAAAATGTAATCGATGATGTTAGGAAAGAAAAAGATCGAATACTGCAAAGTGTTAGAGAAGAAACCTCGAACACTATTTCGACATTTAAAAAGGAAGAAGGTAGATTAATTAACAAATCTAAGGAAAGGATGCACAATTACCGGAATGATATGGACAACCTAATGATTGAACTACGAACTGAATCTGAAGAAATAAACTCGATAACTAAATTCAATGTGTCCAGCGCTTTGTCACACGTTATTCATGAGGCTAAGAACACCCTGCATCATAATAAAAGACATATGGATAACATCATCAAAGAAATGAGACAAGAGGCAGGTATTGTTTTGGGCAACATCAAAGCAGACGTCTCAGACATAATGACCCAAGTTGAAAAAGAGACACAGAAAATGATAAATAGTACTAAAACAGGTAAGTTTATCATTTGTTTTAAATTTATTGGCTGTTTGATTCTTTTTTATTCTTCAGTCAATGTTTAATTAAATGTTTCGTTTTTTTTCGAAATGCCAATTTCGAATCTTTTGATTTTGTGATTTTTATGTTAATGTATTTTTGAATTTTCATCTAATGTTAAGCGCTCATAGTAATAAGTTTTACACAATGCGCATTAAAAATGGTATGTTAATATAATGTTGTAATACCATTTGGCATCAACAAAACTTTTTAAAATTGCTGTAAATTTCTGTAACAATAGATTAAAATAAGATACCACTATATAACTGTTCAAAACTTGAATGTTTAGTGGGTGTTTTAATTGGACATTTGCCATTTGCCGAATTTTATAGCACTTAAGATAATTGAAGTTTTTCTCCCTCTAAGATCATTCTGTCTAAAGTATGAAATAATTATTTTATTTATGTTAAGTTTTAAACACAAATGACAACAAAGTTCCAGACAATAAATTTTGCTACGCCTGACGCGCGTTTCGTCTATTCAAGACTCATCAGAGGCGCTCTACCAAAAATATTGAAAATGCCAAACACTGTATAAATATGAAGAGCATAGAACAGTATAACCAAAAATACCAAACTGGGGAACCAAATTATTACTAAGATAATCAACCTATGTCTGGGGTAGGAAGAACCTTAGGGTTTAGACAATTTTGAAATTTAGACGGATAATTTAAAGCTTTGATGTATTCTCCAACTCAAAAAGTGTTGGTGCCGGAGCGGGCTAACCTCGGGGAATTTACACTCCACCAGCAGTGCTAACCTTCACGTGTGTTCAAAATACAAATGACAACAAAGTTCCAGACAATAAATTTTGCTACGCCTGACGCGCGTTTAGTATATTCAAGACTCATCAGAGGCGCTCTACCAAAAATATTGAAAATGCCAAACACTGTATAAATATGAAGAGCATAGAACAGTATAACCAAAATTACCAAACTGGGGAACCAAATTATTACTAAGATAATCAACCTATGTCTGGGGTAGGAAGAACCTTAGGGTTTAGACAATTTTGAAATTTAGACGGATAATTTAAAGCTTTGATGTATTCTCCAACTCAAAAAGTGTTGGTGCCGGAGCGGGCTAACCTCGGGGAATTAACACTCCACCAGCAGTGCTAACCTTCACGTGAGGTAATGAAATATAGAAGTAATCTCTGCCTATTTCTACAATATTTGTTTATGTAATCTAAGAATTAAAATTTTATGAGTTACAAATAATTAACATACAAATGACAATAAAGTTCCAGACAATAAATTCTGCTACGCCTGACGCACGAGAATTGTTTTCAATATAAATTGTATTATTCTAACTTCGTTATCGACTTTTACGTTTACTGGCTCGCATAACGTTTAGATAAGATATATTATCAACGCTATTTTTGCATAAATCCAGAAATTGTCGACATATAAATAACTTGTGTAGAATAACATTATAGTTAGCAAATATCATTTGATTGATACACGTACGTCTTTGGTACGTCTTTTGTACTTTCATAATGAAAATGAGAGTTTCATTTCTAAATACATTATAATATATAGCACTACACGTTGAGTATTATTTAGGCATAACATAAATAAATTTTATATTTTTCAGCAAATGGTCTTTACCACCCATGTAACAGTTCTCTTGACTGTAAACAGCCTCTTGGTTGTCATTGCGGTGTGTGTAAATGTGAGTCAGGAAAGTACTGGAACGGACAACTTTGTATCACTAGTGAGTACCTTTAATTATTGGTTGTCATTGTGGTTTGTGTAAATGTGAGTCAGGAAAGTATTGGAACAGACAACTGTGTATCACTGGTGAGTATCGGAAACGATTGGTTGTCATTGTGGTGTATGTAAATGTGAGTCAGGAAAGTACTGGAAAAGACAACTGTGTATCACTGGTGAGTACCTTTTATTATTGGTTGTCATTGTTGTGTGTGTAAATGTGAGTCAGGGGAGTACTGGAACAGACAACTTTGTATCACTGGTGAGTACCTTTAATGATTGGTTGTCATTGTGGGGTGTGTAAATGTGAGTCAGTAGAGTACTGGAACGGACAACTTTGTATCACTAGTGAGTACCTTTAATAAGTTTTATTTGTAATTCGAATGGAAATTTCAAGACTATTTTTAGTATTGGCAATCTAAAGATAATGATTAAGAACAAAAATAGTTTCAATAATTGTATAGATTCACTGTATATATATACAAAATAGTATATTAAATCGACCAAAGATTGGAATACGTTGGAAAATGCTAGGGTCTCAATTTCGTATAATAATAATGTCTAATCAGTTATTATTGCAGTTTTGCTGATTTTTTTTTATTTTGTTCGAATTTTGGCGATATACATAAATTTGCAACGTCTATTTAACATTCGACGGGACTTCCTTGCCTTCTATGGTTACAACACTCGTCAAATGTTAGCAAATGATAGAAAAAATTGAATCGTCTTTATGGTGATATACGGCCAAATACCTATATGCATTCAGTATATTGACTCCTTTAATTAAACGATTGCTTAAAATAACGAGAAATTACAGACCAAACTTTTTTTTTAGAAAAAAAGCATACAGAAATATGTAATGGAAATTGTGAGTGCAGTGAGAGGTTGTTCTGTAACAATGGACTGTGTAGCTGTGAGGAGATTGAGTACTGGGATGGACACAAATGTTTAGCCAGTAAGTTTTCAACTATGACTTGTTTAAACTAAACATACTTAGAATCTTTACCAACCTAGCATTCCGATTGACGGAATTACACCGGTGTGTTTTTGCATTATGTTGAGTATTTCAATTGAAAATTAACCTCTGGCGAATAGTATTATTAGTAAATTTTATCCCCACGAATATAAATAATTAAACAGTATTACACTAATAGGACACAAAACGTGAAATACTTTTTTCTAGGGAAGACATACCAAGAAGAATGCATCAGTTCAAAAGAATGTAATGGAGCACTGGTGTGCAGCAGTAAATGCTTATTCAGACATATTCTTATATTATTTAGGTACCATAGTCCTGCACAACAGACTGATATCATTCATTCTGTAACTTGTTCATTTTCACATTGCAGAGACACTTAGGTTTTGTAAAGGAACTGACAAAATGCAGTCAACAATCATTCCATTAAATTTACAAATTTTTGAAAGAAATGTAATCAAATTGTCCGATTTTTCACCAATAGAAAAAATATTTGTGTTTGTTTTTGTCATAATATGTACAGAACTGTTTTGTTAGTAGTTATACATGCTGAAAATTTAAGTCAAGATGAATTTATGTTAATGCAGATGCATAGTATTGTTATTCACGACAAATAGAACAAACAGGTGACCTACATAACACACATTAGTAACACTTTAGATACATGTACGATTAACGACTTATCCAAATAAACAGAAAACGCAAAATTATTTATTTTCTATCCAATCTTAAATCATGATTAGCCAATTCACTTGCAGATGAAGACATTTGAACCATCTAAAAATCTTAAACTTGAGTCATTTATGTGGCAATATATTAAGTCATGCTGACAACCATTACGGATGTACATACCCCTGACCTTTAAGATACATGTATATGGTTCTGCAGCTTTTGACATAGCTTCATACGAACGAACACACCAATAGCCGTCTTACAATGAAAGAACCTTAGTGAGCACGCTCACATACCCCACGCGTGCTGCTAATGGACTATCAATGTTATCCTTGAGGAATTAGTATCAAGATACAGGAATCAATAATATTGAATGATTGTAAAAGTGAATGTGCAAGTATTTGAATATCATAACATAAGTTATGTCAAATTTCTTAATCCAAAGAGCCATATATAAACTCCGACAAAAATTTGGAAATAAAAAATTCCTTGTAATATGCACAACTACATATCATGTACTTCTTGCATACTAAGTTACATTAAATTCTGTTCAGTTGTTTAAGAGGAGTTGCGATTACAAACTGTAATCATGATTTTCTACAAATTTCTAAGTCCAAAGGACCATAACTCCCACAAAAATTTGCGAATCAAAAATTCCTGGTAATATGCACAACTACATATGGTGTTCTTCTTGCATACCAAGTTTCGTTAAATTCTGTTCAGTAGTTTAAGAGGAGTTGCGATTACAAACTGTAATCATGATTTTCTGCAAATTTCTAAGTCCAAAGGGCCATAACTCCTACAAAAATTTGCGAATCAAAAATTCCCCGAAATATGCACAACTACCTATGGTGTTCTTCTTGCATACCAAGTTTCGTTAAATTCTGTTCAGTAGTTTAAGAGGAGTTGCAATTACAAACTGTAATCATGATTTTCTGCAAATTTCTAAGTCAAAAGGGCCATAACTCCTACAAAAATTTGCGAATCAAAAATTCCCCGTAATATGCACAACTACATATAGTGTTCTTCTTGCATACCAAGTTTCGTTAAATTCTGTTCAGTAGTTTAAGAGGAGTTGCGATTACAAACTGTAATCATGATTTTCTGCAAATTTCTAAGTCCAAAGGGCCATAACTCCCACAAAAATTTGCCAATCAAAAATTCCCGGTAATATGCACAACTACATATGGTGTTCTTCCTGCATACCAAGTTTCGTTAAATTCTGTTCAGTAGTTTAAGAGGAGTTGCGATTACAAACTGTAATCATGATTTTTTGCAAATTTCTAAGTCAAAAGGGCCATAACTCCCACAAAAATTTGGGAATCAAAAATTCCCTGTAATATGCACAACTACATATGGTGTTCTTCTTGCATACCAAGTTTCATTAAATTCTGTTCAGTAATTTAAGAGGAGTTGCGATTACAAACTTTGATCACAGACTGACGGACGGACGGACGGACGGACGGACGGACCAGTCAAAAACATTATACCCTTCGCAACTTCGTTGCGTGGGGTATAATTACAAGAAAGGAGAAGGTTGTTGCATCCACCTGGCGGCACCAGAACTGATATTGATACATTTTTCATTTAATATTAATAAATTTAACTCAGACTGTCGTTTGCAGTTAAGACACGACGTTCATACGACTATGGTGTACC
>CAXARO010000702.1:0-26154 GCA_963971305.1 Arcuatula senhousia
CTAGAGTAAAAATTAATTAACTATTTATTAATTAATAATGTTATATAAATAAGAATACACTTATAATGATTATATATAACCACTATGTTCATCAAATAATTAAGAAGAAGTACTATTCTCATGAAACTACAGGGGCATATATCATGCCAACTCTAACTATAAGTCTGTTGGTTGAAATTGTCTTGTTTGTGTACATTTTCCACACCTTGAAGATGGCAGACTGTACTGTTCGTTTGTCCTCTGATACTAGCTTTTCTTGAAGTGGTATTTCAATGGCTTCTTTGTTTAGCAGCGGCAAGAGCTCGTAGAATAAAGGCTTACGATCACCAGCTTTAATGTTAAGTCTTCTGTGCCACTCCTTTCGGTCGTTGTTTGTTCTGATGGATAGGCCGAAAACTGACCAGTTGGCGATTCTGTTGATGTTGCTGGAAACCCAAGTACGACGAATGTAACTTACAAGTTTCTACAATGCTGGATCACTGACTGATGACGTAATGTGCTCAAACGTTGCCTGGATGTGCTCAGCAGGTAGGAATGACAGCGCCATGAGCTTGCGACAGAGCTAAAACACGCTATCCTTGTGATAATAGTGGTACTGAAAAATAGAAGACAAAACATAAGACAATTAAATGCCGCATTTTAGAGGTTTTTTCAGCAAGAACTTTCTTCATTTGATGTTACAATAATCAAATTACCAGTTTCCAACGTTCAAAATGATTCCACGTCTATATTCAGTGACAAAATCAAGGGTGTTTGTTATGTTTATGTTAAAATTAACATTATTATTTATGTTGGGTTGTTTGTACTTACATCTAATCCATTTTTCTGTATAAAGCTCCATATAGATTGTGTAAATCGGACATTGCAGCAACGGATATCCACATGTGGAAGTTCATGTCTGAGGACTTTCCGAATACCAGTCTCAAAGTCAGCAACAACTGTCTTTACACATACACCTTGTAGCATTCTCAGAAGCAAGGCACTCAACACCTAAGAAAAGAAAAAAATAAACTTGCATAAATAATCAAATATCTATACTACTAAAATAACGAAGCGTTTTTTGTTAGCCGGGTTGCAGCCTAAACAACAAATGCTACGACAAAGCTTTATATATAAAAAAAGGGGATGGTTGTGCCCTTTGAAAATTTAATAAGCAAATATGCAATTATGTCTGCCATTTGCTAATTAACCTAATTAACTGATCCGGAAATGGTATAGCCGTCATCGTTCCGAAATAACACTATGAACAGTCATACTAAAAAGCGATAGGAAGCGCCCGACCGGTTATTTGGCGCCCGAGACTAAAACGTTTTTTTTTTAATCTGAAAATGAAAAAAAAAAGGGTTATAAATTGTTACAGGATTATTTAATCAATCGATATATCAAGCTAAAAAATACTAACAATATGCAGTGATATGTTCGACCGAAAAATTGGGAATATTTTCCAACAAATAAAAAAACTGAATTACCGCTTGATAATTTACTCCGCGCAAGATAATCTGTCTTCATGTGTTGTTTTAACACTAAATTTCTTGCCTAAAATGTTTATTTGAAATTAATTTATAAGAAAGGACTGCACGTTGTTTTGTTTATTGGGATATAACCTTAACTTTCGCGTAGCACATTTAAAAAGCTCTGCGGATAGAAATGTAAATTTATATGATCTTATATATCTTCAGTGTCGGTTCGATGTTTTGGTCCCCCGGCCTTTTTACAATGTTTAAAATTAGTTCCCAAGTTTTCAGACAATTACAAAAAAACCACAAAACTTAACCACAAAACTTTTCCATTAATTATGCTAAATATTTTAAAGATTTTATAGAATAGATGATATTGGTAAGTTTACTATAAAAATGTATGCAAAAAATGTTTTACCGTCTAAATTGTAAATTTATAAAAAAAAATAAAACAATGATGTCAATAAATTGAGAAAATTGGGTAGCGATTGATTGAAGCATGGTAGTAATATAATCTTACTTCCATGATTGAAGCTTATCCTGTCACTGGGCATTTGTTTAATTTACAGGTGGGGTAACAAACATTAAAAGATGATAAGCCAAAAACTTATTTAGAGTTAAATAATACCGTAGAAATTTTAATTTGCGATTAGTACAGCCATGTAAGGTCCTGTAAATGCACGATTTTTATTGTGTGGTCTGTTTTTAAAAAGCAACGCAATGATTGATTTTTCCGCGAATTCGCGGGTTTCTTCTAGTATTATTTAAAATTCACATTCTATTATACTTATGCAACACATTTAAGTGTGCTTACAATGAAATATAAACGATGAAATTTGTTTGTTTTCGATTTTTTACTTACATATTAAAACATAAAAATTCCTATGCTGTACTTGCATATTTTAATTATGTATTTCATTTATATATAGTAGGTGATTAACTGTCACAATTGCTATAAACATGCACGAAGCGGATTCTTTTAAAAATATAATTAGTCAAAAGTAAGGTTTAAAAATAACAAAACTTACTGCTTTGTAGTCTTTTGCGTTTCCTCTGAGGCAAGTTGGATCTGTTTGGTGCTGTCACCACTCGTTTTAAAGGCATGTATGGAAAACAGCTGCTTGAATGGCTTCCGCACCACTTTTAATGTACCGTTCAGATACCAACAGTGTCTTCAACTGGTGGCTTGTGTAGAAGATGAGGTGACGCTTTGTCCCAACTTGAACATCTTTAACGTTGAATTCTTCAGTGATGAAGTTCTCGGATATCTGAAATAAAAGATAAATGAATGTGCATGAAATGTTTATACACGATAAATCAGTAATAGCTAGTATATACATGCGTTGCACACAAATGATAATATAATGTCTTGAACAGACCAAACGATGCGTTAGGAAAGGCAAAATTTATTTTACTTAAACGTTAAGTGAAAATAGAAAAAAATGAGATGTGGAATAAGTGTACGCGACACAACCTACAATATAAACGTAAATTTAAAACATCCACAATGGAAAGCAGCCAGCAGCCTTCAATGTGACCAGCGGTCGCTGCTCGCTGTTTTTCAATTGACCCCTTGATTGAAAATAAACTAAATATGATTCAAGCCAAATCCTAAAGTGCAATGAAAGACCCTCTTCTTGACAAAAAAAAACAATTGACATAAATTCGACTAAATACAAACATTAGCTTTGATAAAGATTCCTGGCTTAGGACAGGCACATTACAGATGTGGCGGGGTTAAACTAGTTTTTTTGGTGCCAACCTTCCCCTATTGATAATCAATAACAAAGCACAAACTAACACGCAGTAAAAATCAAATCGATAGAAGTTCAATTCAACAAGAGAGTATCTGAGACAAAAGGACAATAATTAATTAACAGGACGTAGAGATACTCTCTTGAGAACACTCGAAGTTACTGAAAGCTAGCTAAGGAGCATCCATCGACTGATGTAAAAAAATCAAGTATGTCGATTTTAAATCCGACACAAAACGTCAAACAATACATGATTTGATTATGCATCATCACACAAAACCAACACACTTGACCGCTGTAATGCTAAAAATGACATTACTATAAAAAAAGTATAAAAAGGCAATTAACATTTTAAAGTAAGTATCAAAGGAGAGCCGGTGGTGTAGTGGTTAACGCGTCGGGCTACTAACACCATGGTTCGTGGTTCGATCCTCGTCCGGGTGAAAATTTCATGAACCAATTTTCCGACTCTCTCTTGACACCATTTGCGAGGATGGTCTCAAGGAACGATGCTAGTCCTTCGGAAGGGACGAAAAATGGTTGTCCCGTGTATGTGGAGAGCAATACCCCATGCACGTTAAAGAGCCCTTTGTAGAATTCGATAAGAGTAGGCTCAATGGGGGCCGCTGCAAAGGCCACACTCGCAAACTGCCAGCTGGAGAGGGATTTACATAAGCATTAAGCTTGTTTCCCAATCCAGGATAAATAAATATGTTTAAACTAAACTAAAGTAAGTATCAAATTATCAAGATTTTACTAAAATTTCCATTTCATAACCTTTATTCAATAAAGTTTTTAGCCAATTATTCATTCCAAAAAGGATTGTTTAAGAATTTATTTGCTTTAAAAACAACATTACCTTAGAGATCGGAATGGGATATTCCCTTTACAATCAAAAGTCGACGTGTACAGTTAAATTTTCCAATAAGGTAAAGATATTTATGATAAAACTAAGTAAACGACTTCACTAATTTGTGGTACCGATATCTTTGTTTTAGTAATATTTTTTGTAATACACCGGTTTTTATCATTAAAATCAGACACACCACTGCAGATCCGGGCATATCTTACCAACTTTGAAATATATACTCCGTAAGACGGAGCAAGTGGTACATCTCCCTCTAGAAAAGGGAAATTAACAATAGGAAATGAAAAGTCATCCCGTTTATCATATGTTTTTGTGTGTAATTTTCCATTGATAATACTTAAATCTAGATCTAAAAATGGGCATCTATCACCGGTTAGCTTAGATTTATTTAAGGTTAATTCCTTGGGATATATTTCCGTAATAATATTAGAAAATGTGGGATTGTTTAGTTAAAGAATATCGTCTAAATATCTGTAGGTATAATTAAAAATTTCAATGAGATGTTGTCTGTTGGTGTCTTTTTGAAGTTTCGCCATAAATTGGGATTCATAACAATACAAGAAAAGGTCATTAATAAGTGGAGCACAATTAGTTCCCATAGGGATACCAATGACTTGGCGATAAATTGTTCTCCCAATACGAATATAAATATTGTCCAAAAGATAATTTAGAGCAGTCATCATTTCTCCATCAGTCCAATTGACGTTACCTTTTTAGCTCACCTTACCCGAAGGGTCATGTGAGCTATTGTCATCACTTGGCGTCCGTCGTCCGTAAACTTTTTAAAACGTTAACTCCTCTGACACCATAAGTCCAATTGCAACCAAACTTGGTATGGTTGTTCACTAGCATTCGGTGCTTAGAACTGATGTGGGGATTTTTGATTCGTCGTAAAACATGGCCGCCATGGCTAAAAATAGAACATAGGGGTAAAATGCAGTTTTATGCAAATAACTCAAAAACGGCTACAGATATCAAAATTCTGGAATAGGGTAAAAATGATCAGCACCTCAAGATCTACCTACCCTGAAATTTTGAAGGAAATCCAACTACCCATGTAGGAGTTATTGCCCTTTTTGTGGATTTTTTGCAAATTTTGCACCTGTTTAACTCAATATCTCGAAAACTATACTAGATATTTGAGAAATTTAAATCGCATGTTGTTAAGCACATCAAGATCTACAAAATATGTATAGGGTCAACGTTGTAGGACCTTTCCTTTTAGGAGTTATTGCCCTTAGAACGTCAAAATTGAGCATTTTAACAGCATTTCCTCATTACATTGAAAACATTAACTCCTCTGACACTTCAAGTCCAATTGGAACCAAACTTGCTATAATTGTTGTTTATTAGCATTAGTTGTATAAAACTGATGTGGGGAATTTTGATTGGTCGTAAAACATGGCCGCTGTGGCTAAAAATAGAACATAGGGGTAAATGACAGTTTTTTGCAAATAACTCTAAAACGGTGACAGATTTTAAAATTTTGATAGGGAACAAAAGTGATCAGCACCTGAAGATCTACCTACCCTGAAATTTTGAAGAAAATCCAACAGCCCATGTAGGAGGAGTTTTTGCCCTTTTTGTGGATTTTTTGCAATTTTTGCACCTGTTTAGCTCAATATCTTGAAAACTATACTAGATATTTGAGAAATTTAAATTGCATGTTGTTAAGCACATCAAGATCTACAAAATATGTAATATGGTCAACGTTGTAGGACCTTTCTTTTGAGGAGTTATTGCCCTTAGAACGTCCAAATTGAGCATTTAATAAGCATTTCCTCATTACATTGAAAACATTAACTCCTCTGACACTTTAAGTCCAATTGGAACCAAACTTGATATTGTTGTTTATTAGCATTAGGTGTATAGAACTGATGTGGGGATTTTTGATTGGTTGTAAAACATGGCTGCTGTGGCTAAAAATAGAACATTAGGTTAAACTGCATTTTTTTGCTAATAACTCAAAAAGGGTGACAGATTTTTAGATTTTGATTGAGAACAAAAGTGATCAGCACCTTAAGATCCACCATATTGTCAGATGACCCCCTTATTAATCTTATGACCCTTTCAACATCAAATAGATTTTTCCTAATAACCTTTACTTCAGGCACATATGTCAGGTGAGCGATTCAGGCTCCTGGGAGCCTCTTGTTGAGTTACATTGCTAAAACACGATTTATTAAATAATTTAGAAACTTTAGAGCAGATATAGTCACTTTTAGATTTATCGAAACACCATTTAACCAGATATTCAAATAATTTTTTAATAAGATAGTGAGGAAGGTTAGTGTACAAAGTAGAAAAATAGTAGCTATCAACTGTATGGTTAGTACCTTCACTAACGTTTGTCTAAAACATCGAGCGAATTTTTCACACTCCAAAAATAATTTATACCACTGTTTTCAAATACCTTTTCGGAGTATCGAATAATAAATTGTTTCATAGTAGTCAAAGCAAGAGAAAGGACTTTAGAAATATTAGTGAGAGAACACTTACTTGAAGCAGATATGAAACGAGATTTATAAGGATTTTTGTGTAATTTAGGGATCCAGTACATTGTAGGTAGTTTATTGTATGTAGGAGCGGCTCGTAGTGATGTAGTATTTAAAATAAGGTCCTCAATAATACTAGATTCTGTAGATTGTACGTGAATAAAAGTGTTGGAGCTTTTAATTTCTTACATCAACACTTCAAGGTAATACTTTCGTCAAGCAATTACGACATTATTGGCAGCTTTGTCTGCGGGAAGCATACACATTTACAATTTTCTGTGAACAATTTTTAACAATTATTAATAAAATGATTAAAATCTAAGGTATTTACCTCGAAATCCACGTCTTAAGGTTCTTGTGGTCGAGGTTTATCTCTAGTACGGTTGGCATCACGGATGAGATTTGCTGGGTTGGGTCTACTGGCTTCTGGTAAAGCGAGGTCAGCATGCTGAGAAAAGGCATTCTCAACAATAGTAGATGCTGATACTAGAAGGTAAGCTGCAGGGTCTGTTATAACTTTAAAAATAAATAATTATATTTGAAATAAATGAAAGCGAATGTTCAATAATAAATATAATGTTTTAAATTAAATGCAAATTTTAATTTAAAAAATAAATTTAAAAGCTGTTGTGATACATTTAATATCTGTCTGGTATTGGCTACGAGTACTATACAGAGGTTGTTTCATCTTGAATGTGGTAGTCTATGGTTGTTGCTTGTTGTTCAGTTGTTTTTGTGTTTCAGATCTAGACTTTTGACAATCGTGTACTGTTAACTTAGATAGATAATATAAACCTGTGATTTATTCTGTACAGAAACCAATTTTCCAGGATTTGCAGCATGACAGTGTTCCCTACCAACTGTTAAGTTGTCACCACTCTGCTTAACTGTTGCTGTGCAATTGACGGCCATGTTACGTGCTGTACATTACAAGTCGGTAGAAGATTTGCGTTGACGTTAAAAAGTCTACTGAGTGTCTGGCGTTATGGAAATGGGGCGTTTTGACTTGATACCTTATACGGGAACCCTGACCGCTAACAATATTGGGCCAACGTGTGCGGAGAATGTCACACTTAGTGAACGTAAAAGACCAATTTTTGGACCACCAATTAGTGCACCACATACTGTGGATTCATTTTCTTTCGTGAGTACCAATTTTCGTGGTTTGGTGAAAAAGTATCAGTTCGTGGATTTTTAAATTCGTGGTTCTTTAGTCTGCAGCATACACACCAATGTTAAATTTTCTTTTCGTGGGATATCAGATTTTGTGGCTCAAGGCTACCCACGAAAATTGATACCCAACGAATAATAATGAAACCACAGTAGTCAAAAAGTAGCATCATTCCGTCCGCTCCAGCTTAAGGAGTTTACGAATCACAATTGATCCGTAAATACAGAGCTTGATGGACTTGCAACGAGTTCCTTATGTTTGAATTTTCCAATTGTCCTACTTAAAAGCTGTTTAAAACACCAGGTTTCTTTCTATTGCACATGGTCTATATCTTCGGTGCTGGATTTGATGTCCCCGTTCGAACTTCTTGGATACGATTGCTTTTCTTTTAATACTTATGGTTTACTTCCTTCACATATTAAAATTCAAATGCTGCTGATGAGAGGTAACTCCATAAAATATGCATATACAGCATAACCAAGTTAACAAGTGTCTTATTGAATACCGGCGTCGTCAGGCTATAATGCGGAATACCTGACCGCACACCATAGCGATGCACCGTGTTATGCTGCAGGTCTCGGTAAGAGTAGGACCCCCATTCAGGAGGCTAAATTTCCTGTCCCTACCAATCACTTCTTTTTACAATGGCAGTCACACTCTACTACCCGATTGGCCTTGTGTCCATCTTACCTCCGCTTCACCATCATTTCATGTTCTTTGTCTCATCTCTTTCATGTTGACGTATATCCAAAATTGCACTGCTTGGGTGTAGTGCAATAACTAACAAACTAACTAAACCGATCGATGGCGACGTGAAGGGTGTAATGTAGCAAGTAGGAATATTTACTTTTCCGGAGGACCCCAAACTTTCTCTTATTTTTTAAAACTTGATCGAGCACGTTGTTGATTGTGTCTTTGCTTTCTTCTTTCAACCACCAAAGACACACATCCCAGTCACAATGCACTTGAAATTATATTCATGGATAAATAATATATGTCAAAAATTTTATAGCAATTACAAAAATATGAGGAACATAATAAGAATAAAACCACTAGTATGATAGCAACAGTTTGTTTCCGTGTAATCAGACCTATTGTTTAGTAATCTTATTTAAGAACATGAACCTATTCGCAGTATTTCCTTCTTATGCTTTGGTTCTAAAGATCCGGTGCCCTCTTTTACACAAAGAACATTTTTCTTCATGAGAATGTTTTACTTTTACATAAAATCTGTTGTCTCGTTGAAACTTTTTCGTATTTTATCATGTTTTGAAGACTAGACAAAAACAAATCATTTATACATATCTCACAATAACGTATACAAATACCTGGTGATTTTTTTAACCTGAACGATTTGATTACACGAATAAGGGTGTCCAAAACGAAACTAAAACCCAATGTCACACCGCAGAACAAAATTTCAACAATTATGTCCTATCATGAACTATGGCACCTCCTTCACTCGGCTAACTGAGAACTCGGTCAGTTGGTTTTATTTAACATGGAGGCTATATGGGAAATGGGTCTGTTGAAGAGTCGGCTAAAGTCTGTTGGTCAAATACTATCGAGAAAAACATAGCAAGCTCAATATATTTTACTAAATATTTCTTTTTTACTTACTTTAATAAAAAAAAATTATGTTGGGCAAAACAATATTGAATACTGAACGTATTCATATATTGTTTTTCTCTGTAGCTTACATTGGTAAGCTACAAAATGGAAAGGCGTGTTACTCATCGATATATTTCTATCAATTTTGTCATTCAAAAATGTAAACATAACAGCGTTTTGCTAAAATTAAGTCGAAAGCATTACGAAAAACGCAACTTAAATTGTACATCATGTATGTTTGACATATAACTGTACGTATAAGAAAGAAAAACCGACAGACATGCGTTTTTGTGGCATTTATTGTGTTTTTGCCTTAAATTGGGTCTGTTGGTGAGTCGGCTATAATGAACTCAGTCTGTTGAGAGTAAATTATTCAACTGATATCATACTATATTTGTGCCATAACACACATTTTTTACAAATAGAAATATCTTACAAAGTGACATAAAGCGTATATATTCGTAGTGATGATTGTTTAGTCATAGATTAGACGTAAAATTAATATAAATCGCGTTATAACAAGCACATCAGTCTGTTTGATCAAGCTTACCATTAATTTTTCAGTATGAAAAGAAAAAGAATGAATTTTTCCAACAGAAAGCATGGAAAGAAAAAAAATAAAGAATTAAAAAATCAAAGATGAAGACGTTTAACAAGAGACGCTTATCCCTAAAATACTAATAAAAAATTGTAACACTAGTCTTAGAAAGAGAGTGAAGAAGATAACAACTAATTATAAACTATGCCAACTGATTTTGTATTGCAAACATGGCCAAAAACCATTATAACCTCCAAAGTATAATGTATTATATATATATATGGCAATCGTTTTAAAGCATACATGATACGTGCATTAAAAAAATCGAGAATTTAAACAGTCTGTTTAAATAACGAAGCGTTTTTTGTTAGCCGGGTTGCAGCCTTAACAACAAATGCTACGACAAAGCTTTATATATCAAAAAAAGGGGATGGTTGTGCCCTTTGAAAATTTAATAAGCAAATATGCAATTATGTCTGCCATTTGCTAATTAACCTAATTAACTGATCCGGAAATGGTATAGCCGTCATCGTTCCGAAATTACACTATGAACAGTCATACTAAAAAGCGATAGGAAGCGCCCGACCGGTTATTTGGCGCCCGAGACTAAAACGTTTTTTTTTTAAATCTGAAAATGAAAAAAAAGGGTTATAAATTGTTACGGGATTATTTAATCAATCGATATATCAAGCTAAAAAATACTAACAATATGCAGTGATATGTTCGACCGAAAAATTGGGAATATTTTCCAACAAATAAAAAAACTGAATTACCGCTTGATAATTTACTCCGCGCAAGATAATCTGTCTTTATGTGTTGTTTTAACACTAAATTTCTTGCTTAAAATGTTTATTTGAAATTAATTTATAAGAAAGGACTGCACGTTGTTTTGTTTATTGGGATATAACCTTAACTTTCGCGTAGCACATTTAAAAAGCTCTGCGGATAGAAATGTAAATTTATATGATCTTATATATCTTCAGTGTCGGTTCGATGTTTTGGTCCCCCGGCCTTTTTACAATGTTTAAAATTAGTTCCCAAGTTTTCAGACAATTACAAAAAAACCACAAAACTTAACCACAAAACTTTTCCATTAATTATGCTAAATATTTTAAAGATTGTATAGAATAGATGATATTGGTAAGTTTACTATAAAAATGTATGCAAAAAATGTTTTACCGTCTAAATTGTAAATTTATAAAAAAAAAAATAAAACAATGATGTCAATAAATTGAGAAAATTGGGTAGCGATTGATTGAAGCATGGTAGTAATATAATCTTACTTCCATGATTGAAGCTTATCCTGTCACTGGGCATTTGTTTAATTTACAGGTGGGGTAACAAACAATAAAAGATGATAAGCCAAAAACTTATTTAGAGTTAAATAATACCGTAGAAATTTTAATTTGCGATTAGTACAACCATGTAAGGTCCTGTAAATGCACGATTTTTATTGTGTGGTCTGTTTTTAAAAAGCAACGCAATGATTGATTTTTCCGCGAATTCGCGGGTTTCTTCTAGTATTATTTAAAATTCACATTCTATTATACTTATGCAACACATTTAAGTGTGCTTACAATGAAATATAAACGATGAAATTTGTTTGTTTTCGATTTTTTACTTACATATTAAAACATAAAAATTCCTATGCTGTACTTGCATATTTTAATTATGTATTTCATTTATATATAGTAGGTGATTAACTGTCACAATTGCTATAAACATGCACGAAGCGGATTCTTTTAAAAATATAATTAGTCAAAAGTAAGGTTTAAAAATAACAAAACTTACTGCTTTGTAGTCTTTTGCGTTTCCTCTGAGGCAAGTTGGATCTGTTTGGTGCTGTCACCACTCGTTTTAAAGGCATGTATGGAAAACAGCTGCTTGAATGGCTTCCGCACCACTTTTAATGTACCGTTCAGATACCAACAGTGTCTTCAACTGGTGGCTTGTGTAGAAGATGAGGTGACGCTTTGTCCCAACTTGAACATCTTTAACGTTGAATTTTTCAGTGATGAAGTTCTCGGATATCTGAAATAAAAGATAAATGAATGTGCATGAAATGTTTATACACGATAAATCAGTAATAGCTAGTATATACATGCGTTGCACACAAATGATAATATAATGTCTTGAACAGACCAAACGATGCGTTAGGAAAGGCAAAATTTATTTTACTTAAACGTTAAGTGAAAATAGAAGAAAATGAGATGTGGAATAAGTGTACGCGACACAACCTACAATATAAACGTAAATTTAAAACATCCACAATGGAAAGCAGCCAGCAGCCTTCAATGTGACCAGCAGTCGCTGCTCTCTGTTTTTCAATTGACCCCTTGATTGAAAATAAACTAAATATGATTCAAGCCAAATCCTAAAGTGCAATGAAAGACCCTCTTCTTGACAAAAAAAAACAATTGACATAAATTCGACTAAATACAAACATTAGCTTTGATAAAGATTCCTGGCTTAGGACAGGCACATTACAGATGTGGCGGGGTTAAACTAGTTTTTTGGTGCCAACCTTCCCCTATTGATAATCAATAACAAAGCACAAACTAACACGCAGTAAAAATCAAATCGATAGAAGTTCAATTCAACAAGAGAGTATCTGAGACAAAAGGACAATAATTAATTAACAGGACGTAGAGATACTCTCTTGAGAACACTCGAAGTTACTGAAAGCTAGCTAAGGAGCATCCATCGACTGATGTAAAAAAATCAAGTATGTCGATTTTAAATCCGACACAAAACGTCAAACAATACATGATTTGATTATGCATCATCACACAAAACCAACACACTTGACCGCTGTAATGCTAAAAATGACATTACTATAAAAAAAGTATAAAAAGGCAATTAACATTTTAAAGTAAGTATCAAAGGAGAGCCGGTGGTGTAGTGGTTAACGCGTCGGGCTACTAACACCATGGTTCGTGGTTCGATCCTCGTCCGGGTGAAAATTTCATGAACCAATTTTCCGACTCTCTCTTGACACCATTTGCGAGGATGGTCTCAAGGAACGATGCTAGTCCTTCGGAAGGGACGAAAAATGGTTGTCCCGTGTATGTGGAGAGCAATACCCCATGCACGTTAAAGAGCCCTTTGTAGAATTCGATAAGAGTAGGCTCAATGGGGGCCGCTGCAAAGGCCACACTCGCAAACTGCCAGCTGGAGAGGGATTTACATAAGCATTAAGCTTGTTTCCCAATCCAGGATAAATAAATATGTTTAAACTAAACTAAAGTAAGTATCAAATTATCAAGATTTTACTAAAATTTCCATTTCATAACCTTTATTCAATAAAGTTTTTAGCCAATTATTCATTCCAAAAAGGATTGTTTATGAATTTATTTGCTTTAAAAACAACATTACCTTAGAGATCGGAATGGGATATTCCCTTTACAATCAAAAGTCGACGTGTACAGTTAAATTTTCCAATAAGGTAAAGATATTTATGATAAAACTAAGTAAACGACTTCACTAATTTGTGGTACCGATATCTTTGTTTTAGTAATATTTTTTGTAATACACCGGTTTTTATCATTAAAATCAGACACACCACTGCAGATCCGGGCATATCTTACCAACTTTGAAATATATACTCCGTAAGACGGAGCAAGTGGTACATCTCCCTCTAGAAAAGGGAAATTAACAATAGGAAATGAAAAGTCATCCCGTTTATCATATGTTTTTGTGTGTAATTTTCCATTGATAATACTTAAATCTAGATCTAAAAATGGGCATCTATCACCGGTTAGCTTAGATTTATTTAAGGTTAATTCCTTGGGATATATTTCCGTAATAATATTAGAAAATGTGGGATTGTTTAGTTAAAGAATATCGTCTAAATATCTGTAGGTATAATTAAAAGTTTCAATGAGATGTTGTCTGTTGGTGTCTTTTTGAAGTTTCGCCATAAATTGGGATTCATAACAATACAAGAAAAGGTCATTAATAAGTGGAGCACAATTAGTTCCCATAGGGATACCAATGACTTGGCGATAAATTGTTCTCCCAATACGAATATAAATATTGTCCAAAAGATAATTTAGAGCAGTCATCATTTCTCCATCAGTCCAATTGACGTTACCTTTTTAGCTCACCTTACCCGAAGGGTCATGTGAGCTATTGTCATCACTTGGCGTCCGTCGTCCGTAAACTTTTTAAAACGTTAACTCCTCTGACACCATAAGTCCAATTGCAACCAAACTTGGTATGGTTGTTCACTAGCATTCGGTGCTTAGAACTGATGTGGGGATTTTTGATTCGTCGTAAAACATGGCCGCCATGGCTAAAAATAGAACATAGGGGTAAAATGCAGTTTTTTGCAAATAACTCAAAAACGGCTACAGATATCAAAATTCTGGCATAGGGTAAAAATGATCAGCACCTCAAGATCTACCTACCCTGAAATTTTGAAGGAAATCCAACTACCCATGTAGGAGTTATTGCCCTTTTTGTGGATTTTTTGCAAATTTTGCACCTGTTTAACTCAATATCTCGAAAACTATACTAGATATTTGAGAAATTTAAATCGCATGTTGTTAAGCACATCAAGATCTACAAAATATGTAATAGGGTCAACGTTGTAGGACCTTTCCTTTTAGGAGTTATTGCCCTTAGAACGTCAAAATTGAGCATTTTAACAGCATTTCCTCATTACATTGAAAACATTAACTCCTCTGACACTTCAAGTCCAATTGGAACCAAACTTGCTATAATTGTTGTTTATTAGCATTAGTTGTATAAAACTGATGTGGGGAATTTTGATTGGTCGTAAAACATGGCCGCTGTGGCTATAAATAGAACATAGGGGTAAATGACAGTTTTTTGCAAATAACTCTAAAACGGTGACAGATTTTAAAATTTTGATAGGGAACAAAAGTGATCAGCACCTGAAGATCTACCTACCCTGAAATTTTGAAGAAAATCCAACAGCCCATGTAGGAGGAGTTTTTGCCCTTTTTGTGGATTTTTTGCAATTTTTGCACCTGTTTAGCTCAATATCTTGAAAACTATACTAGATATTTGAGAAATTTAAATTGCATGTTGTTAAGCACATCAAGATCTACAAAATATGTAATATGGTCAACGTTGTAGGACCTTTCTTTTGAGGAGTTATTGCCCTTAGAACGTCCAAATTGAGCATTTAATAAGCATTTCCTCATTACATTGAAAACATTAACTCCTCTGACACTTTAAGTCCAATTGGAACCAAAATTGATATTGTTGTTTATTAGCATTAGGTGTATAGAACTGATGTGGGGATTTTTGATTGGTTGTAAAACATGGCTGCTGTGGCTAAAAATAGAACATTAGGTTAAACTGCATTTTTTTGCTAATAACTCAAAAAGGGTGACAGATTTTTAGATTTTGATTGAGAACAAAAGTGATCAGCACCTTAAGATCCACCATATTGTCAGATGACCCCCTTATTAATCTTATGACCCTTTCAACATCAAATAGATTTTTCCTAATAACCTTTACTTCAGGCACATATGTCAGGTGAGCGATTCAGGCTCCTGGAAGCCTCTTGTTGAGTTACATTGCTAAAACACGATTTATTAAATAATTTAGAAACTTTAGAGCAGATATAGTCACTTTTAGATTTATCGAAACACCATTTAACCAGATATTCAAATGATTTTTTAATAAGATAGTGAGGAAGGTTAGTGTACAAAGTAGAAAAATAGTAGCTATCAACTGTATGGTTAGTACCTTCACTAACGTTTGTCTAAAACATCGAGCGAATTTTTCACACTCCAAAAATAATTTATACCACTGTTTTCAAATACCTTTTCGGAGTATCGAATAATAAATTGTTTCATAGTAGTCAAAGCAAGAGAAAGGACTTTAGAAATATTAGTGAGAGAACACTTACTTGAAGCAGATATGAAACGAGATTTATAAGGATTTTTGTGTAATTTAGGGATCCAGTACATTGTAGGTAGTTTATTGTATGTAGGAGCGGCTCGTAGTGATGTAGTATTTAAAATAAGGTCCTCAATAATACTAGATTCTGTAGATTGTACGTGAATAAAAGTGTTGGAGCTTTTAATTTCTTACATCAACACTTCAAGGTAATACTTTCGTCAAGCAATTACGACATTATTGGCAGCTTTGTCTGCGGGAAGCATACACATTTACAATTTTCTGTGAACAATTTTTAACAATTATTAATAAAATGATTAAAATCTAAGGTATTTACCTCGAAATCCACGTCTTAAGGTTCTTGTGGTCGAGGTTTATCTCTAGTACGGTTGGCATCACGGATGAGATTTGCTGGGTTGGGTCTACTGGCTTCTGGTAAAGCGAGGTCAGCATGCTGAGAAAAAGCATTCTCAACAATAGTAGATGCTGATACTAGAAGGTAAGCTGCAGGGTCTGTTATAACCTTAAAAATAAATAATTATATTTGAAATAAATGAAAGCGAATGTTCAATAATAAATATAATGTTTTAAATTAAATGCAAATTTTAATTTAAAAAATAAATTTAAAAGCTGTTGTGATACATTTAATATCTGTCTGGTATTGGCTACGAGTACTATACAGAGGTTGTTTCATCTTGAATGTGGTAGTCTATGGTTGTTGCTTGTTGTTCAGTTGTTTTTGTGTTTCAGATCTAGACTTTTGACAATCGTGTACTGTTAACTTAGATAGATAATATAAACCTGTGATTTATTCTGTACAGAAACCAATTTTCCAGGATTTGCAGCATGACAGTGTTCCCTACCAACTGTTAAGTTGTCACCACTCTGCTTAACTGTTGCTGTGCAATTGACGGCCATGTTACGTGCTGTACATTACAAGTCGGTAGAAGATTTGCGTTGACGTTAAAAAGTCTACTGAGTGTCTGGCGTTATGGAAATGGGGCGTTTTGACTTGATACCTTATACGGGAACCCTGACCGCTAACAATATTGGGCCAACGTGTGCGGAGAATGTCACACTTAGTGAACGTAAAAGACCAATTTTTGGACCACCAATTAGTGCACCACATACTGTGGATTCATTTTCTTTCGTGAGTACCAATTTTCGTGGTTTGGTGAAAAAGTATCAGTTCGTGGATTTTTAAATTCGTGGTTCTTTAGTCTGCAGCATACACACCAATGTTAAATTTTCTTTTCGTGGGATATCAGATTTTGTGGCTCAAGGCTACCCACGAAAATTGATACCCAACGAATAATAATGAAACCACAGTAGTCAAAAAGTAGCATCATTCCGTCCGCTCCAGCTTAAGGAGTTTACGAATCACAATTGATCCGTAAATACAGAGCTTGATGGACTTGCAACGAGTTCCTTATGTTTGAATTTTCCAATTGTCCTACTTAAAAGCTGTTTAAAACACCAGGTTTCTTTCTATTGCACATGGTCTATATCTTCGGTGCTGGATTTGATGTCCCCGTTCGAACTTCTTGGATACGATTGCTTTTCTTTTAATACTTATGGTTTTCTTCCTTCACATATTAAAATTCAAATGCTGCTGATGAGAGGTAACTCCATAAAATATGCATATACAGCATAACCAAGTTAACAAGTGTCTTATTGAATACCGGCGTCGTCAGGCTATAATGCGGAATACCTGACCGCACACCATAGCGATGCACCGTGTTATGCTGCAGGTCTCGGTAAGAGTAGGACCCCCATTCAGGAGGCTAAATTTCCTGTCCCTACCAATCACTTCTTTTTACAATGGCAGTCACACTCTACTACCCGATTGGCCTTGTGTCCATCTTACCTCCGCTTCACCATCATTTCATGTTCTTTGTCTCATCTCTTTCATGTTGACGTATATCCAAAATTGCACTGCTTGGGTGTAGTGCAATAACTAACAAACTAACTAAACCGATCGATGGCGACGTGAAGGGTGTAATGTAGCAAGTAGGAATATTTACTTTTCCGGAGGACCCCAAACTTTCTCTTATTTTTTAAAACTTGATCGAGCACGTTGTTGATTGTGTCTTTGCTTTCTTCTTTCAACCACCAAAGACACACATCCCAGTCACAATGCACTTGAAATTATATTCATGGATAAATAATATATGTCAAAAATTTTATAGCAATTACAAAAATATGAGGAACATAATAAGAATAAAACCACTATTATGATAGCAACAGTTTGTTTCCGTGTAATCAGACCTATTGTTTAGTAATCTTATTTAAGAACATGAACCTATTCGCAGTATTTCCTTCTTATGCTTTGGTTCTAAAGATCCGGTGCCCTCTTTTACACAAAGAACATTTTTCTTCATGAGAATGTTTTACTTTTACATAAAATCTGTTGTCTCGTTGAAACTTTTTCGTATTTTATCATGTTTTGAAGACAAGACAAAAACAAATCATTTATACATATCTCACAATAACGTATACAAATACCTGGTGATTTTTTTAACCTGAACGATTTGATTACACGAATAAGGGTGTCCAAAACGAAACTAAAACCCAATGTCACACCGCAGAACAAAATTTCAACAATTATGTCCTATCATGAACTATGGCACCTCCTTCACTCGGCTAACTGAGAACTCGGTCAGTTGGTTTTATTTAACATGGAGGCTATATGGGAAATGGGTCTGTTGAAGAGTCGGCTAAAGTCTGTTGGTCAAATACTATCGAGAAAAACATAGCAAGCTCAATATATTTTACTAAATATTTCTTTTTTACTTACTTTAATAAAAAAAAAATTATGTTGGGCAAAACAATATTGAATACTGAACGTATTCATATATTGTTTTTCTCTGTAGCTTACATTGGTAAGCTACAAAATGGAAAGGCGTGTTACTCATCGATATATTTCTATCAATTTTGTCATTCAAAAATGTAAACATAACAGCGTTTTGCTAAAATTAAGTCGAAAGCATTACGAAAAACGCAACTTAAATTGTACATCATGTATGTTTGACATATAACTGTACGTATAAGAAAGAAAAACCGACAGACATGCGTTTTTGTGGCATTTATTGTGTTTTTGCCTTAAATTGGGTCTGTTGGTGAGTCGGCTATAATGAACTCAGTCTGTTGAGAGTAAATTATTCAACTGATATCATACTATATTTGTGCCATAACACACATTTTTTACAAATAGAAATATCTTACAAAGTGACATAAAGCGTATATATTCGTAGTGATGATTGTTTAGTCATAGATTAGACGTAAAATTAATATAAATCGCGTTATAACAAGCACATCAGTCTGTTTGATCAAGCTTACCATTAATTTTTCAGTATGAAAAGAAAAAGAATGAATTTTTCCAACAGAAAGCATGGAAAGAAAAAAAATAAAGAATTAAAAAATCAAAGATGAAGACGTTTAACAAGAGACGCTTATCCCTAAAATACTAATAAAAAATTGTAACACTAGTCTTAGAAAGAGAGTGAAGAAGATAACAACTAATTATAAACTATGCCAACTGATTTTGTATTGCAAACATGGCCAAAAACCATTATAACCTCCAAAGTATAATGTATTATATATATATATGGCAATCGTTTTAAAGCATACATGATACGTGCATTAAAAAAATCGAGAATTTAAACAGTCTGTTACTACCCGGGTGGGTTGGGGGATGGGATGTTAGTTCGGTCTGTTTATTTCCATATGATAATCGGTGATTGAATCCATAAATCAGATCGGTTCTAATTTATGCATTTTGAAGCCCTTATAAATGTGTACAAGTAAAAAGTACTAATTTAAAATCAACAATTCTAAAGCCATATTATTATCCCCGCGCTAGCGAAAGCGCGGGGAAAATGTTTGCTTTTCGATGTACGTACGTACGTATGGCGTTAATGTCCAGGATAATCTCTGTAACCACTGGGAGTAGAAAGATGAAACTTGGGTTATTGCATTGTGGGTGGGGTCTGTGCCGAAGGTTTTGGAATTTTGATAATTCCCCTAGGGGCTGGGCTGCATAGATTGCCTAAGGGCACATTATTCCTTCGTCTTGCATAATTCATTACATGACTATCACTCCCACTACCAGCGTGACCAGGGAAAAGTCTCATATTAATACATAAACATTTGATAGTACTAGTAATGCTTATTATAGTCATAGTTTGTTTCTTTTAATTATTTGCCCTTATATTATCAAACACCAGAGTAGCGCGGGGGTATGCAGCGTGGCTGCTTCGACTAGTTAAATACTTATAATTATACCATCGCTTTTAAGAAGAGGGGTATACTGTTTAACCCTTATCCATATGTCCGTCCGTTCGTTCGTACGTGACATAATTTCCGTCGCAGTTATTCAAGCAACTACATAAGGTAAAGGTCTGGTATTTTGCTTTGTCTTAAAGTGTCATATGGTGTATTTCGATTTTTCGCCCCTAGGTCATCTACCTCTTGTTAACCGAAAACTTAGGTATTTAGATGTATTGTACATACATGCAAAATTTTCCTCACAGTTTTCTCGACACTTCATGACATAGAAGTTGGGGTATAATACCTTGTATACAGCCTTATCCTATAGTACATGTATCATATAGTGTGTACTGATTTCGTGCTTTAAGGTTTCTTTTTCCTGTACATACACGCAAAATTAGAGATAATTTCACTCTTGATTTAATACAATATAAAATGTTAATCCTAAAAGTTTTTAAAAATTCAAAATATACCTCGCTTGCAATCATTCTGTCTCGGCTAATTAACTCTCAACAGACTTTAATTTAATTTGCCGACTCACCAACAGACTTTAGCCGGCACTTTTTTAAGAAAAACTCATTTTTTATAACATTTTAACATTAAATCACTTTTTTGTTGTTTGAATATTTTATTTTTAAACTGAAGATTACTTTCCGAATCGCTAATTATATTTCAAAAGTATAAAAATTTTGTTTATTTGTAAAAAAAAAATCATTTATAGTTGCCAAATTTGAGCATACCGCTGTCTCGCCTTTTCGTTTTATCGAACACTGGTATAACTAATTGACTCTGTTGCAAGTTGAAAATGTGCTCAAATGAATATCATTTTGGTTGAAAGATTTTGTATTTTGACAATTAATTGTCATTTTGCCAAAATAACATCTTTTTTACAAAATTTCATGACCATCCATTGGATTTTACTCTCAACAGACCTATAGCCGACTCTTCAACAGACCCATTTCCCATATAGCCTCCATGTTAAATAAAACCAACTGACCGAGTTCTCAGTTAGCCGAGTGAAGGAGGTGTATGGGTAAATATCTAAATTACAAGAATATTTCCGCTTTCTATTCCCAGGTTCGCTTATCTAAATGTGCCTTATATCGAACGTCATTTATATCCGAGAACAAATTAAATTATTGCTTCTAAACAATGCCAATATATGAAGACAACAAGTATCATTGAAATGTTCATACGTATATACAATTATCTATAGACGATAATCATTTTTGGTGTAGCGCGCGTCCACAGCTAGCTACATTATTAAACATAAATGCGCTTATGGTAAAGTGTAAGACGAAGTAAAGTGTACCACTTAATGTACTTGGTAAGTGATAATAAAACTACTTAACTCAAGCAAAAGACAAAACAAGGCAGACGGTAAATAAGTTAAGTCATTGCATAACTCCTAAGCTGCACGCATTCGGCTATATCAGGGGGGTAATCATGAAAAGGGTCACCGATAAAATATATTGAACATTAAATGCTGATGAAGTGTAGGAAATCAGAATTCAATGCCAATCAGGGATGAGAGTTTTTACTGTCGCTGACAACATAGTATCCTACATGGGAAATCTATGGGTCCTACTGTTATCGAAACCTGCTATATGGTTCTTAACGTGCTAGGAACGAGACATTTTCTCCAACACTGTGGTTTTAAGTGTTGACATCGACCGTCATTTGACCATTGTCAAAGATTCTTCGAGGTTTGACATCATGGACGAGGCCTTAAATACAAAAATGGTGTCATTATGTTTGCTATAAGATGTAAAGACGTGACAGTGATGCTTTCGAATGTCTATTTTGGTGTTTGTTTTTTGGATGACAAACAGGGCTGACACAAAAGGCAACACACAAACTCACACAAAAAGCAAAGCAAACCGACATCGGAACGATATGAAAATATGTTTATGTAAGGATAAGCAGTGTCTTCACAATTCCAGCATCATTTCAAATTGATTTTATTAGCCTTGTGAACTCATGCGGGTTCCGGTTGGTGAATAGGCTAGTCCTATAACATTAGAGGTCTTCGGCGCTTTTTTATATTTGCACATTGATAGATGCGCCTCTATTAATGTCAAAATATAAAAAAAAAACAAAGACATCTTATGTTATAGGACTAGCGAATAGGCCTTCAGTATCGCCAAGCTTGACGGTAAAAATCCACTAAAGAGCACTTAGAAACCTGACATTTAAAGCGATATGTTCTACAAAAATAAAGTTTTTTGTACTTACAAAAAAAGTCCAACACACAATTCGTTTTGTTTATTTCAAACATATAAACAACAAAAATATAGTTAATCTACATGGCGACGAAAAAAAAACAAAGCCGTTAAACAAAGAAAATAACAAATATGGCTCGTTTTTAACTAATGAAGATAATAGTTCTCATTTAATTTGTCTAATTTGTCACCTATTAAAGTCTTCGGAAACAAAACATCCGAGACCCCGATTGATGGCTGTATTAAATACACTAGAAATACATCTGTCGTCACGAAGGTAACTGACAAATAAGACAGGCAACTACTAACAGGCTCTTTATATTTTGTTAGTTAGTTAGTTAGTTAGTTAGTTATTGCTTTACTCCCAAGCAGCACGATTTCGGCTATATCCGGGAGATGAACATGAAAGTGGTGATACAATGAACATGAAATGATGATGAAGTGGAGGAAATGGGGACACAAAGCCAATCGGGTAGGAGAGTTTTGACTGCCACAGGAAAAAGGAGTGATGGGTAGGGATGGGAAATTTCGCCTCCTGCATGGGGATCCTACGGGTCCTACTCTTATCGAGACCTGCAGCAGGGTTCTTTAACGTGCGAGGAACGTGACATTTTTCCCAACACGGTGCACCACTATGGTTTGCGGTCAGGTTTTCCGCATTATCACCTGACGACCCCGCATCTCTCGATGTCAGGGCTGCCCCATTCAACCACCTGGGGAACACATCCCAGTCGCTTTGTGGGCAAAGCGGCCTGACTCGATGTCAGGTTTCTGGGCGCTCTTTAGTGGACTTTTACCGACAATATTTTGCATGAAGCTTCGATCATCTCGTACTACAGTATAGTGTAAAGCAATATTGTGCCCATAACTTAATGTACCTCCTTTTTAAAAAATATCCAGGGAAGGCTCTGTCTATTGGCAATTACATCCCCGTGTGGGAGTCTCAAGGATATGTGAAACATTTCTTCAGGGTGCCCTAAATATAGATTTTTTATATGTTCAGAACATTCGTCTTCCTAAAGCAATTTTACAACAAACAAGCACATTTTGTCGAAATAGAATGCAATTGACAGTTCTACAAATATGTTCTCTCCCGTCTAAATTTTTAACTTAATTAACCATTGCCATCACTTGGCGTCCGTCGTCGTCGTCATTAACTTTTCTTTCAAAATCTTCTCCTCCGAAACGACTGAAGGGATTGCTTTGAAACTTTCCACACTTCATCTATGGGATGTCCTCTACCAAGATTGCACAAATAGTGACGGCCGTCTAAACAACATGGCCGCCGTTACTAAAAATAGATCAGGGGGGGGGTCAGACTACTGTTTTTGGCTTGTAAATCAAAAAGTATAAGAGATAGATGAAATCTGATGCCACGCCTCTGCTTCAACCAAAGTCATTATTTAGTCGAAGTTGTCAGATGACCCCTTATAGGAGTTACGGCCCCTTAAAGGTGAAAAATTGCATGTTCATGTTTTTGGCTTATAGAATGAAAACTATGACAGGAAGAGAAAAGTTGTGGCTTGCTTAAATGTTCAGCTCATTTAGCCCTACAAAAGTTTCCATAGGGTCGAAGATCTCAGATGACCCCTTAAAGGGGTTACAGCCCCTAGAATAACGGTTTTTTCATATTTTTGGCCTATGGAATGAAAACTATAGCAGATAGAGAGAAGCTGTTGCTTGCTAAAATGATCAGCTTATTTAGCTGTACAAAAGTCTCCACAGGGTCGAAGTTGTCAGATGACCCCTTATAGGGGTTTCGGCCCCTTAAATAACGTTCTTTCATGCTTTTGGCCTTTAAAATAAAAACTATAGCAGATAGAGAAAAGCTGTTGCTTGCTTAAATGTTCAGTTCATTTAGCGCTACAAAAGTCTCCATAAGATCAAAGTTGTCAGATTACCCCTCATAGGGGTTACGGCCCCTAAAATGACGTTTTTTCATGATTTTGGCCTTTAAAATGAAAACTATAGCAGATAGAGAAAAGCTGTTGCTTGCTTAAATGTTCAGTTCATTTAGCGCTACAAAAGTTTTCATAGGGTCGAAGTTGTCAGATATCCCCTTACAGGGGTTTTGGCCCTTAGAATAACATTTTTTCATGATTTAGGCCTATGGCTACAGAATGAAACTATAGTAGATGGAAAAAAGCTGTTACTTGCATTTAAAAATGTTCAGCTCATTTAGCTCTAGAAAAGGGTCGACATCAAGACCAAGTGAGCGATTCAGGCTCCTGGGAGCCTCTTGTTATTTTATATCCGCTTTGGTATTTTTGTATTTTGCCCAAATGTACACAAAAACTTTCAAATTGGAACGTTTTTAGCTCATACAGAGAGCCCAACTATAAGCATTACTAGATAAGCTCTCATTCAAAATAAGAAAATGGTTCTTTGCTTTATTCAGTAAAATTTTAAGATGCCTGTAAACTTTACTTCTCCAGTGCCAGTCCTTATTTTGGGTTTCTAATTTCATATGCTTTTAAGGTTTTCCAAGCTATACTTGGTTAATCGTTCCTTATTGAATTTCTTTCTATATAACGACAACAAATATTACGTCCTGGAATTTAATGTTCGAACTTGTTTCAAGAAATATTCATTTACTTTCTAATTATCGACGATATTTTGCCATTATATCTCTCAGACAATAACCATATGACTACTGTTTATTCCTTTAGTGACGACAAAAAAGTCATAACATGTCATGGGGTTTGAGACATTTCATTTACTGCTGTGTTCATCACATCTTGGATTACTATCTAAAATTATATGGTTTAACTGTTCAATAAGAGAAATAAGTTTTCTTTGCTTAAGGATGTTCGTTGGTCAATATCTGAGATTTTCGCATCCTCATGTTATTACCATTAAAATGTCGATAATTTTTTTTTCGGTTACCCCTATTTATACCCCCGCAAACAAAGTTTAGGGGGTATATAGGAAACACCCCGTCTGTCTGTCTGTCTGTCTGTCCACATAACTCGTAAGCGCTTCTCCTCCTAAACCCCTTGACGGATTTTGCTGAAACTTTACATGAAGGAAGTACATCATATGTACATGATGTAGATGTGCATGAAGAATTTTCATCGCACTTGGACTTCATTCAGGGGAGATAATTGGACTTAGACTTTTAAAATACATTATTCAATGGGAGACCCCCTTAGCCCAACTCCTCCTAAACCGCTTGATGGATTTTGATGAAACTTTACATGAAGGAAGTACATCATTTATAGATGTGCATGAAGAATTTTCATTGCTCTTGGATATTATTAAGGGGAGATAATTGGACTTAGACTTTTTAAATCCATTATTCAATGGGAGACCTCGTAAGTGCAACTCCTCCTAAACCGCTTGAAGGATTTTGATAAAGCTTTACATGAAGGAAGTACATCATATGTTGATGCGCATGAAGAATTTTCATCGCAATCAGACATCATTCAGGGGAGATAATTGGACTTAGACTTTTAAAATACATTATTCAATGGGAGACCCCCTTAGCCCAACTCCTCCTAAACCGCTTGATGGATTTTGATGAAACTTTACCTGAAGGAAGTACATCATTTATAGATGTGCATGAAGAATTTTCATTGCTCTTGGATATTATTAAGAGGAGATAATTGGACTTAGACTTTTTAAATACATTATTCAATGGGAGACCATGTAAGCGCAACTCCTCCTAAATCGTTTGATGGGTTTTGATAAAACTTTACACGAAGGAAGTACATCATCTATTGATGTTCATGATCAATTTGTATAGCTCTCAGTTATCATTGAGGGGAGATAACTGGACTTGAGATTTTTTTTACAGTACAATGTCCAATATGAAGCGGGGGTATCCTTTTGTGAGCTCGCTCACATTATTTTTTGTTTTATTTTATAATGATCATGATGATGACAGAGTTTTTGA